>NDGN011540456.1:3426-15452 GCA_002564285.1 Tympanoctomys barrerae | reverse complement strand
GTGGTATAAATTAGACTTCTCTCCCAACGTATAAAAGGGACAAAGCAGTTACCATATTGATAGAAGCTGTATTTTTCTAGGCTACCAACCTCCAAGAGACCAGACATTATGTATCTATTGCTAGGTGTTTTCTCCCCAGAGTCTGATACAATGCCTCTAGGTGGGCAGTCACTCTATGTATTTTGCAAACAAATGAGCCAAAACAGGCTTTTCTTTTTTTCTTATTTTATTTTTTTTTTCTTTTTCTTTTTTGGGGGCATATTTATTTATTTATTTATTTATTTTGGCATCACAGGCTTTTCTATGACTATACTTTACCCCGGTGTGCTGAATTTAAATACAATGGGTAAAGATCTGACAAGTCTCAGGGTTAGGAGGCAAACCAAGAAATAGCTTTTAATCTCTGGTGAGTGAATCTAGTAAAAAGGGTGTAGCTTTACATACTCTTGGTGTCTAGCAGTTCACTGAAAGTCTGCATTTCCTTATTTTGTTTTCCTTTTCATATTAAAACATAGCCTCAGAAAGGCAGAAAGCAGTGCCACAGCCTTTTTCTATAAAAGGACAGTGAAGGGGGTGAGGGGAACCTGATGGAGTCCTTGTCACATGTGGCCTGGTCCCCTCTGTCCAGGTGAGGCACTTCAACACTGTGCTGAGCACTACAGACTTTCCCCTGGTCAGATCCCGTGGGTGAACAGCAGCGGCATGTGTCTGTTCTTTACCTGATCTTTCAGTTCTGATAGCTGGCCAGAAAGGTTAGTGACTAGCTTCATGGTGGACTCCAGCTTCTCCTGCAGGTTCCTCAGCTCATTCTGTTCTCCTTCGGAGTCACTGCTGACCAAGGACATGGCTCTCATCCTGGGGAACCAATCCAGATTTCTTTCCTAGAATCACATTTTAAAAATTAGGAATTAATGCTAAGGGTAGAAAAAGGAAAGGCTACCTTAACATGTCATTTTAATGCGCCATCTCTCACTAGTTTATCTCTTGTCTGTGATGGCACTAATGCACTGTGTATTTTTTACAAAAGCGTTTAGTAATGATCTCTCTTTTTCAGTCTGTTTGCTGTCTTTTTGAGGCAGTGTCTTGCTATGTAATTCAGGCCAGCCTTGCACTCACTTTGTAGGCCAGACTGGCCTCAAACTCACAGTAATCTTCTTGCCATAGCCTCTCAAATGCTAGGATTACAGGCATGCTCCACCAGCTCTGACTAGTAATGGACTTTTAAAATTGAACATAATTGAATTCCTAATTCTTAGAAGTAGTCACGGTAAAGTTAAATATAGGGAGGAAGAAGTTTCCAAATTAGTCCTAATCTGCAACTCTGAATATTTCCATTGTGACTCTGAACTGTAGTGTTGTTTGAAATAGAGCAATCTGAACAGTTATGTTTTAAATTGTGGTAAAATATGCATAATCACATTTATCAGTTTTAAAGCATACAGTTCAGTGGCCTTAAGGACATTCAAGTCACTGTGCAACCAGCACCAGAATGGTTTATCTTCCCTAACTAAAATCCCATCCTTGTTAAACACCCCTGGCAACTACTGCCCTGTTTTCTCTCTCTATGAATTTGATTTCTCTGCATACTTTATTGTCCTGGGAATATGTAAGCCCTTTGGAAGAGATATGGGTTGTAAGGGTGCCTATCTTCTGGCACTTCAGTGGATACTTGAGTGTGTGCGAGTTCACAGGGCTAAGGGAACTATTAAGGGCATGAAAGGGGGAATCAGCTCTTCCGTTTTCCAGTTTGTGCACTTATGGAAACCGCCCTTCAGCTCTTGTTTCTTATTCCTTCCAGCCCCAAATGACTGGTGGGCGCTGTCTACCCGTCTAAGGAAGGCCTATGCAGGTGCCTCCCCCAAATGTCTGTCTCCGTCCTTAATGTCACAGCTTAGGGCCGAGAACATTCTCACTACCAGTTAGCAGATAGTGAGACCTGCTCCGCCTTTCCTCACTTCCTTTGCCTACATGTGCCTTTCTCCTACAGAGCATGTCTCATACCTGAGTTCTACAGAGTAGCAAGAACAGTAAGAAAGTTTAAACAGCATGAACTGGGGAAAGAAAACTGACTAATACCACATCTGCTTGCTGTCATTTTCACTTGGACTATTTTGATTTGGTGAAATAAAATTTAATACACTTTACAACAACAAATCAACCAGCCTCCCCAAATTTACACAAAGAATGTGCTACTGCTCTGTGTGCATCAGGGATCAGGAACATTTTCTATATAATTCATACATTCTGACAGTAAATGTTTGGGGCTTGTAGACCACCAGATCTCTGTTATAACTACTTAATTCTTAGAATTACTGTGCTCTTGTAGTTCTGAAACAGTCACAGGAAAATTACAAATGAATGGGTGTGGCTATATTCTAATAAAGTTTTAGTTATAAATGCTGATGGAAGGGTGGATTTGCCCCACAGTCCAGAGTTTGGTAACTTCTGTTGTACAGGATAGAAGCTATTTATTTATTTTTGGCAGAACCAAGGATTGAACTCAGGCCCTTGTGCTTGTCAGGAAAGCGCTTATTCCACTGAGCCATCTCCCCGGCCCCCCATCTATATATTTCAAAGAACAACTTGCCTAAATACTATGAATCAAATGAAATCATTAAAATCTGTAGCAAATTCAACAAATACTGAAGGAGCCCTTCACATGCTGGAGTTGAGGATGCAGCGGAGGTGTGGTTGCCACACCCTGGATCTCTAACAGTGGAGGCTGACTTCCAAGTGGGAGACACGGCTCCTGCCACCATAGTGCTTGTGATGTAGTTAAGGAAAGTGGACATCTAGAGAGTAGAGATGCAGGCTAGTAGCACCAAATGGACAGCAGAGGAAACAGTAACAAAGAAAGAACCAGTGGTTGGTTGGCATGAATCCTCTGCACAAAGGACCCAGGACTGAGGAAGTTCAGGACCTGGCTGGCTGAGGGCATGCACGGGACACTCTTCTCAAAAGGTGGCTGGCCCAAGTGGCTACAAGACTAGCTGGAGTTGGGAAAGGGGAGGCAGGCTGAGCAGCTCAAGCTGTGATGCACCACAAAGAGGGATGTGCTGGATGGATGAGCCTAGCAAAGAGACACAGTAAATGGCAGGGCATGACCTTGAGAAGGGCGGGCTGGAGAGGACAGTCAGTGGGACCAGATCTGAGAACATGCAAGCTGCTTCGCCAGGAGCCGGAACTCACCTGTTGCTCGCTTAATTAGCAACACACAGCTGAATGCCACACTGTCTAAAACGTTAGCCAATTCATCTAAAATCTGGCTTTCCAATCTCTCACATGCTCACTTGCTTAGCAAACCCTCTTTAAAAATAAAAAGGAGACTTCTAAACACAATCCACATGAGGTCTTCATAAGACTCTAGAAGATTCATCTCTGAGTTTTCATGTAGCAGAAAGTTGAGGGTACAGCCTGGCATCTCTTCCTTATCCTAGTAAGTGGCCAAACAACATTAAAATGAGGATGTTCACAGCATCCCCACCTTCTTTCCCAGCATCTGTCATTTCCTGTTTTTTCTCCCCCACATCCTCCAGTTATGATTTCAGAAAGAGTTTTGAATACATACAAAAGGCACAGATTTGCTAGGCTCAATAGCTGTTTACTCAGTTTTTACCACTTCTATGCCCAGCATAGGGCTAATGCTGAGGACTGAAGTTGAGGAAGACCAGGTCCTTGGGCTTCAGGTGCTTTAGTTCTCGGACTGTGGCCACAGTCTAGGTCTCAAGTCCCATGTGCGAGTTCTAACAAGTATGCTGGGTGTGTGTGAGGGGACGCTGGCATGTGGAGGGCTGCCAGGCACTGCAAGGCTAAGAGAAAAACACTTAGGTCTCTTTTCCTGTGTGCTGCTGTATATGGGATACCTGTAACTTTGGGGCATGAAGGTCCTGAAGGCTCATTAAAAAATACATAAAGCCACATGCAAAGGCATCCTTGAGACCTTCCGTTTTAGTTGATAGTAAGTGACTGCATGCTTAATGTATTGTTCATTCCACTTTGTGAAGCAATTTTGAAGTCCACTGTCATAGTTGCCTTGTCCCGAATAGGTTAAAAATGTTCACCATTCGGTCATTTTGAAAATCCCACAGGAGCAGAGTCAGTGAATCAGCAGCCTGACGACACCCTGTGGTGCCTTCATAAGCCTGCCCTTCCGTGAGATGGCACTCAGCAGCAGCACTCTTTTATTTTTTTTTTATCACACTGTGTAGACACAACAAAAGAACACTTCCAGGACTGCCTCAGAAAGAGGGAGAAATGATGGGGTATGTCCAGCTGAGAGGAGGTTTCAAAGGGAATGACAATGTGTCTCTTACAGTAACAAGTATTTTTAAAAAACACACATTGTATTTAATCAGCCATTATATTTAAAGATTAAGAACCACCACTTCATAGAAAGGGTTTACGTATTGCAGGTCACTTTGGGGCACATACTCAGACCCTAGAGCAAAGTTTTCTTCTCCCAGGAAGGCTTCAAAGGTGAGAGAGGAATTTCCTGGTTTACATATTCACCAGTCACTGTATTATAGGTTCTCCTCCACTGCCCCCTTAAATAGTATATCTAAAACCAAAATGCTAGAGTAAGAGGGACCCTATTAGCACCCTAATCCATACAAAATAAGTTCTGCAGCAGAGAATTCATTGTAATCTCTTCTGTGCTAAAGTGGCTAAATCCCAAATTTGCTACCAGCATTTTCATTAGATCATCATCCTGGGCAGTTAAGTCAAATCTTAAATTATCAAGGAGTACCATAGTTAAAATTAATCTGTGATTCTAGTCAAACCATTCTCTCAGTTTGCAGTTGGTTCTGTCCTGCTTAGTAGGATAAGCTCCAGGGTGGTACAAGACTTCACAAATGGGATGCACTCCTTACAGAGAATCTAAATCTCTACATGGACATGAGTAGCCTAGTCCTAGTATACAAGCGGAGAGAGTGACTTTCTATGTAGTGAGGACTTTCCTAGAGTGCTAAATTACTCTAGGGAAGCTTATCTTCCATGGCCAACCAGGGTTGGAAGGCCTAGCAGTGTTTGCGATGCCTTGCTTTTGTATCTATTCAATATCAAACTGTGTCTTGTTATTTTTTGCTTCTACCACATTTTTGGGAAATTCATCTTCAGCCGAGACATTTTGTTTCTAAGTGAATTCAGCTCCAGGCGAGTGTATCCAGTCAGGAAACTTGTGTTTAGGGCTTGCCAGATCCCTCACTGTCTCCTCGCTCTGGCATCTGATAAGCCAGTGTCACGAGGCATGCTGTCTGCCCTGGTTCTCCTGCAGTCCAGCCAGGCAGTTCCCGTCACTGAGTGCTTCCTCTGTCAGAACAGGCACACTAACTGAAGCCACAGCCGGAAGCAGGCTGACCACAAGCTTGAGGGTTCTGCTTAGCTCTCTTCTAGGTAAAGTGGGAAAAGTCCCTGCAAGGCAAACACTGAAGGTTTAGAAATGGGGGAGGCACTGACCAACCTCTCCAAATGTCCTTGACTGGAAAGAGGCAGGGTGTGTGTGAGATAGACAGACACACAGACAGAGACACACAGACACACACACATACGGAGGAAGCTGGATTATATGATGCAAACGCTCATCATTCTGAGAATCAGGGTTTTTCTTCCCAGGTTCAACTGAAGAGGTGGTTCTAAGAGAGAGTCCTGAATGTCCATCGCTTCCTCAGAGACAGATTGCTCAGGTAGACAGCGCTGTTTATTGGTTAAATTGGGGAATACTGGTCACTATACCCTTTCTTCTTGTACAGCCAGACAAGACACTGAGGTGTACTTCTTTTAAGGTAGAGGGGCTTGAAGGTCATGAAAGAGAAGATGGAATCTGGGAAAATGGAGCAGCTGCTTATGTCCCCTTCAGAAGCTCTGGTGGGGGAGGGGATTCTAGAGGGAAAGCCTGTCCTTTTCACTCGAGTGGAAGCTTCATTTCTGTTCATCTTACCAAGCAGGGAGAGTGGCATTTGAAAACCCCCTTACGTTCAGGCTCACAGGAGATGCTCAATGGAGGACTGAAGATGAAGGCTGTACTTTGCAAAGGCAGGGACATGGGGCGCTTTGTAACGTGTTACATCCCTTGTCACCTCGGTGTACCAGGATAATTATTTCCACGTAAGAGAAAGGAAATAATTATCCTTTAGAGTTTATTTTTCTAAGATCCCAGCAGGAAAAACAAAAACAGAATCTACTGCTCTGAGTGAACAACTGTGACAGTGATCTTTAACTACGCTCAGTGACGGTGAAATTTATAATTAAAAAAACCATAAAAAGAGGGGACAAAGTGAGATCCATGGGTACCAGAAACCTGGAGGGGAGGCAGGGATGGGCTGGAGAGCAGAGAGGATGTCTCTAGGGCAGTGAAACTGTTCTGCGTGACACTACAGGGGTGAACACATGCCACTGTGTACCATGATTTTCTCAATCCATGGCATCTACAACACCAAGAATAAACTAATTTAACTTTGAACTTGAAAAATGGCGTTTCAATATTGGTTTAGAGTTTGTAATATATCTCTCTGTCTCTGTCTCTATATCTATGTATTACACCAACATAAGACATGAATGACAGGGAAAACTAGGAGAAATAAGATAGCACAAGCTGCCTCTTGTCTCCCCTCTCTCTGCTCCTTTTTTCTGTAAACCTAAACTTACTCTAAAAATCAAAGTCTACTAATAAAAAAGTGGGCCTTGCACATGGAATTTGTTGGCTACCTCCAAATTCAAGTATCAAAAATACAGAGATTCTACATATTTCAACAACACCCCTGTGATAGTTGTGGCAATAAAAAGAACACCACCTGGATTCAGAAGTTAAGGCAAGTTCAATGTGTGACTGTATGTGTACAGAGGACAGTGAAAGAATGAATCATCACATTTGGCTCCTGCTTTTTTTTTTTTTTTTTTAAGAGATTACCAGGTACTGCACTGGGTTATGGTAAGGATCAAAAGGCTGTGAATGTGCCCCATAAACTAGAACACATTCTCCAGAAGCCTTGTAAGTCAATAATGCCCTCTCCTCAGGTCATAAAGCTAGCACTAAGGCAGCACAGCAATCTGGACTCCAGTTTCAGGGCTTGCCTCCTTTTGGAAAGTTCAGTTTTTTTCTTTCTTTGGAATTAAATCTTCAGAGATACTGATTTCTCTTTTGCCAGCCAAGCCACATGAAGGCTGTCCAAGCTGCTCGCAGTGGAGGTGTCAGCCTGATTCTGTTTTTGAGCTCTGAATGACATTCCCATTTTAGGTCACATTATATAATCTTCAGTTGGGGTATAATGACCAGTTGCCCTTCCCAGATTTACTGAATAGTTGTTCTTGGATGATACAGCATAACAAAGGCAGGCTCCTGCCAGCAGGGAGAACCACACCCATTTCTGATGAAATTCCTCTGCAGAATCATTCTTTCAAGTCCTTCTAGGGCCACAGGTCATGTGCTTGCTGGGCGGGCTCAGCACCTGGCGCGCACGCTGCATCCCAGGCGCCTGGAGCTGCCGCGCTGAAGCAGCCAGTGGTCAGAGAAGAAGAGCGCGAGGGGGGGCTGGCCGCCTGCGCAGGGCAGGGCCTGCGCACGGGAGACTTCCACAAGGGACAGTCAGGCCCACTCATCTTTCTCCCCAAACCCACGTCCAATCTGGCTTACAGCATTCTGCTTAGGCACCTTTCTGTGAATTTTCAATTAGCTCAGAAATTTATCAGACCTACCAGCGGCTATATAGGAGATTTTAGTGATTTTCATTAGTTTTCTTCTTTTCTGGATTCTATTAGTTTTAAACTAATACAATTAGTTAATTATATATTAATTCTTTTAGTTTTTTAAATACATTATATCTATGTCTATATCTATAGATTGTTTGGTTTGCTTTACACCTACTTAACTAGCTCTCCAAAGCCCTTTACTCTTGTTTCAGGGTAAAGTACTCACACGTTTGTCTTTGAACATACACACACACACACACACACACACACACCCGCAGGAGCCTAATAAGCTCTTTCACACATTACTGTATCAGCTGATGGATTTATAGATCAGACTGAAAAAGTTAGACTTAAGGTCGTGCCTGCCAGACACACTGAGAAGGAGATGCTAAGACGGTGCTATGCCATCATCTGGGAGACTTCACATGGAGTCGGGACAGTTACCAGGGTGCTGCCCAGAGGAGGGCGGTTTCCAGGGAGGCTGCCACACAACACGGTCTCTTAAAGGTGACAGAGATCATTTGCCAGGTGCAGGGTTTCTGAATTCCTTCCTGTGTTCCAAATCCTGTTTCCTAATCTGTCCTATGCACTATTGACTCCCAGTATTTACTAGCTTGATCGGGGACGTCCCTTCTTATCTCTCCAGACAGTTCTATCTTTGATCCCCTTGTAGACCCTGAAGCACACCCCTCTTCCCATTTTGAGAGGTATGTCATGGAATTTCAGAGCTGAAAATGGGACAAGAATCTTTCCGATTCAACTTCCTCATTATCACAGGTAGAAGACTGGAAGAGCTGAAGACACAAGGTCTGTGAAGGTGAAAGCTCAGTCTTGTCCATTGTCTAACCTTTACATACAAATGCTTACAGCTAAGTAATGTCTTTTTTCATTGTTGTATTCCCTGAAGACACACTAGGGGGCTGTGTTTTAAGGAACCTTGAATATATGTACTTGATGGACACAGTTAAATTCAGAAGGTTGTGCAGGTTGAGGTATTCTTACAAAGGCATTTTTATGGCTGCAAAATGAACCTATGGTCTAGTCTATCAATGTCAATATTTAGACTGAACAGGAAATGTAGGAATTAAGACAAAAGAGTTATAAATAGGATGCCTGGAACTGAAAAGACAAGTAGGGCAGCCCACTAGGGTTTACAGTGGAGGGTGGGTCAAGATAGGAAGGGAAAAAAACATTTTTGGAGTTTATCCAATCAGCCACATTGGGGAAAATGTGTATGTAAATATTTTATATACAAGTAGAGATATGTACAAACATAAGTCACACTTACAGTCTGGGAGTAAGCCACGAGGACAGATGCTGGGCTCCTCCACTGGCTGACATAAGCCTTGCTGGGCACAGCCCTCATTTCCTACATAGTCTTTCAGACCACACTCCTGGGCATTTCTGATTCGTCCTGCTCTACTTTAGCATGTAGTTCCTGAAGGACGGATTATAATTCAGTTCACTGTTACAAACCTCCTAGGGCAGTCTCTGTGCAGGTCAAAAGGTTGTAAAATCCAGACAGCAAAGGGAGCTTAACGTAGAACTGGGGTCCAGATGTCAAAAGGTGCCTCCGAGGTACAGCGGGGACGAGGGGTGGCTTTATCTCAGGTGAGAGGGCAGAATGTGTTATGAGGCTGGGTGGGGAAACTTAAGCTCAGCAACTGCTTTTGCAGCTGCCACCGAGAACCCAAGCTCGAGTGCAGAGGGTGGGCTGAGAGCCTGCCTGACTGCCCGGCGGGGAGGAGAGGCCAGTGATGCTGACTTGCTGTTTCCAGCCACTGAGAAGCCAGTGCCAAATCCCTCCTCACTTCTCTCACTCTGATATTCTTGAACTCGGCTATGGTGTCACTTAACTTCAGGAAACATTCTGGGAATCGGATTCAGAGGGCAGCACAGGCTGTATCTTCACACTCAGTTAAGGGCCTTTGGAGCTCAGGTGACATTTCAAGCAGTACTGGCCTCCCAGGTTAGGCACCTAAGCTATTAACAGAGCAGTACCAATGCTGAAGCATCCATCCTGATGTGCCAGATATTCATCAAGACACTCTCCCTTCTTCCCAGCATCCTCACTGGAATTCCACAGTAAAAGTCTGAACCCATTATGGTAGGTTTGCACAGTACAAAGAGTGACAGTGTCACATTACCAACTGCCAGGACCTGCCCACCCAATGCATAGCAAAACACACAATAGGTCCAAACTCCAAAACGAATGGTCCAGAGTGAGGGGTACACCCTTCGAGTCTTTCCCCACTCTCTCCTGGGCTCTCTGCCCATCTGGCAGGAACTCCAATGTCTAATTTCCTTAAAAGGAGAACCCCTCAGGATGGCTATGTTAAGCTTTATGCTCACTTCTGTACACTCTTTGCCACTGTCACTCACTCTTCCCCCAGAAGTCCAAGGCATCAATCTTCTCTAATTATGATCCAGGAAACCTGACTCTCCATTTCTGTCACAAGCTACCTTCTTGAGCCTCCTATACTTGGTTCCTTTGACTATGGCCATCCCTGACAGAAAGGTAGTGTCCCACTTTGGAGAGTGCTAGGTCAAGAAAAGTACAAGCCTTCAGACAGTTCTGCTTCAGAACAGAAGGGAGTGACACATACATGTATTCAGTTCCCATTTTGCTCTTTTGCCCTTGTTAACACACTGCTTTCAGACTGTGTTTGCTTCCTGTCTTTCAAATAGAGATAAAGAGCATTGTGGCCAGCTCTCCTACTGCTTCTTAGTTTCTTCACAGATGTTTAGGAGCACTTAATTTGCTAATATATTTGCTTGGAAAATTTACCCAGATGATATTTGAAGCAAAAATGCTCATTGCCTTTTTTCTAAAAAAAAATGCAAATTGCACCAAGCTTTTAGGAAAACATCTTCCATGAATGCTGATTTCTGGGGCCTCCCTTCTACATAAAAGCACCCTAGGGCCTGAGAGAGGATACAGTAGAGGTGTCTGCCCTGGTTTTGGGAAAGATCTGGCAGCAGCTTAAAGGATAATGGACAGCCATTCTCACGTTTAATTATTAGGGACTTACTCTCATGGGGATGAGTCACCAGGGTGTGGCAGCTCATGTGGCTGTGGTTCTGGCGAGCTGTCTTTTCCTGGGTGTATATTCAACACTCTTTACCCTGACATGTGGCAACCAAAGGACATACACTCCCTGTCTCAAATTTAAGTGAAGGCATTGGAGTTTATCAGCTTAGCAAGTCAAAATTAATATATTCCAGATACGTCTTTCACCAGAGCTATGCTTTGTCCTTTCCCCAATGCCTGACATCCAACAATCCTCTATAGCACTTGAGGCAGTTGCCTGAAGAGTTGTGCAGGCAGTGGCAGCTCTGAGAATTAAACCTCCTCTAACCATGAAGCTGTTGTCTTGTTGATCTGCACTGGCCAGCTAGCATTACCTAGGAGATCCTCTTTCACACCCTTCTCTATCCCCCATGAGGGCTTTTCTGCCTCTTCTAAAAGCTCAGTATTGATAGCAACGAGCCTGGGAGAAAGCCTGTCCAAGTTAGAAAAACCAAATGCAGCCAGCAGGCTGATAGCTGCAGGCTCCGTCCTAGAGCACATATGCACATGTACAGGGGAATGGCACCTGTGAGCACACACAGATGAGTGGTTAGGACACAGTGGGCTGAGTCACGCTCAGCAGCTCTGCTCCTCCTGTGTATCTCTGGTGAAGATGCTCAACCTTCCTGAACTTTACGGTTCCCATTAGTAAAACGGGAACAGTGCCATCCACTGTGCTATGTGGAGGATTAAATGAGATTGTGCACGTGAAGTGCTTATTTTGTAAATACTGATGAGTGAAAACCTAGTGTTAGTTATTGTCCAGCTTGCCCAAACCATGATGAAACACTGTACAGCATAAACCATGCTTCCCAGACAGCTTCGATGCATTTCGAGCTACACACTACTCACGCTGTTATGGAGAGGTAGGCTCTCCCCAGTTAGTGCACTGTCCTCATTAGTCATCAGTGAACATCTATCCAGAGGCCAGAAGCAGCCAGAGCAGCCCAAGACACCAGCAGACAAACAGTATTCTACCTGTTCATTCTGAGTTTATATGCTTTGCACTAAAATACACCTCTGAAAAAATGACATGTTAACTCAGAATTGTAAGATATATAAGTGAAATTTATATTTAACTAGCAAAGAAATACTTTATATTTCACTTATTTGTTTAGTTTTACTAAATTTTCTTTTAAGGCAACTCAAGTTTCTAACTTTTAAGACTAACTTGGGTCTTCTGTACTTGACTCCAGTAGAAAAACAGGCCAGGGGCTGGGGAGATGGCTCAGTAGAATAAGTGCTTGCCTGGCAAGTGCAAGGGCCTGAG
>NDGN011540449.1:2950-33454 GCA_002564285.1 Tympanoctomys barrerae | reverse complement strand
GGGAGGAGCGGCGGAGTGGTGGGGGGCGTCCGAAGGGAGTGGGAGAGGGTCCGGCCCACGCTGTGCCTGGGCTGGGACTGGTCCCACCTGCGCAGGGTAGCAGGGAGCTCTCTGCACACTCACTGGACCTGGGCTGAAACTAGGTCTCTCTTTTTCTTTTTTTCAACGTCCTGAACTTGAAAAAAGTTCAAGGGACTAAACTCAGGCAGCCGCTTATGCCACTGAGCTATATCCCCAACCCTCATCCTTTCAATATATATTATTTGGCAGCATAATATAGGTATGACTTGGATGAATATTTCGCAGAAGGCTCAGATGTTTGGAGGTGGGGCCTTTGGAGGGTCATTAACTAACCTCATTAACATTGATACATTCCTAGCTGGATATGCTGTTACAAGGCCGACTAGGTAAAGGAAGTAGGTCACTGGAAATGTGACCTGGAAGTGTTTGTTCTGGTTCCCAACCACTTCTTCTCTCTGGTTCTTTCCCACTTGCTGTGCTACCTGGCTTTAGTGAGTGACCAGTTTTCCACTAACAAGAGGTGAACAGCTTACTTTTGCTGTGCTCCGCTTCCATGGTGGTTTCGCCTCCACACAAGCCAAGCACATACTGGTGTCTCTGAGACAAATTAAATCTCACTTCTTTTGAGTTGTTTTGTTCAGGATTTGTTCACAAGGGCAAAAAGCTGAGAAGTAAGTAAGGTAAAGAAAAGTTTCTCCTTCACCTGCCATGGAACTTACATCATATAGATTCATGGATTCTTATTTTATTTAATGAGTCATATGGATTTCTATAATTTTTATTTGGATATTCAAACTGTCCCATATTTGGCTAACTTACAGGATTTTAGCCTTTTTGCCATGAGAAAGATCTCACAAAGCTTCAGACAGAAGGGTCTGAAAAGTAGATCTATTCTGACAGTTTAGTCCAGCTGAAGCTCTGGGAATAATTGAAGGAAATCACATTTTAAGTTATTTTGGTCTTTCTGCCACTGTACTAAGAGCATGTAATATGAGATCTACTCCCACAATGACTTAAATGTACATCACAGTATTCTTAATTATAGACACAGTGCTGCACAGTAGATCTCTAGAACTTTTCCACTTTGCACAAATGGAATTTTATACCCACTGAAGAAACACTCCTCATTCTGCTCCATCTCTAGCCATGGCAACTGTCATCCAGCTCTCTACTTTTTGGAGTTGAGCTAGTCAGAGAGCTCATGTACATGGAACCTGGTTTTTCTGTGGCTGGCTGATCATAATGCCTCGAGAGTTCATCTTTGTTATACTACATGTCAGGACTTTCTTCCTTCTAAAAACATAATAATACTTTATTTTATGTACTGTGACAGGTAAGCTTGATTGTGTCATCTGATTGGCCCAGGAAATTGATGCAACACAATCTCCTGGGTGTGTGGGGGTCATGGAATTGTGGCCTTAGGCAGTGTGTCTTGTTACTTACCCTGTCTTCCCTGACACTGTGTCCTTCCTCTGTTTCTTGACTGCCATGAGCTAAGAAGCTTTGGTCCAACACACTCTTTGGCTGGGATGTTTCTGCCTTGAACTCAGCTGACCAAGGACTAAATCCCTTGAAAATGGGTGCCAAATTAAACTCCTCCTTTCATTATACATATGAAGCATTATATCCAGCAAATGCATGTATCTACCACATTGCTCTTATCCATTTATCCATCAGTGGAATTTCAGGTTGCTTTTGTTTTACTTATTGCAATTAATACTGGCATAAGCATGGGTTATAAAGGTCTCTTCAAGCTGTTACCTTTTTGACCTCAGAGTAGGATTTTGGCATCATCTAGTAACTCTACTTTAACTTTTTAAAGGAATCTTTATACTGTTTTCCATAGTAGTTGTATTATTTTATATTTCCACTAGCAGTTCACAAAGGTTTAAATACTCCATATCCTTCTGATCACAGGTCGATTTATTTATTAATGTATTTGGTTGTTGCAGGATCTCACTGTGCAGTGTGGGCTCATCGTGATCCTCCTGCTTTCAGCTTCCCCAGCACTGGGACTGCAGGCATGAGCCACCATCCCTGGGCTCTGGCTGGCTCAGCCAGTTGGGGAGCAGGGCTGACGTGGCATATGATGCTGGGGATTGAATTGCGGTCCCAGCACCTGCTTAAGCTTGCCTAAGCAGGCACTTTAGTCTGCTGAGCTATCTCACTGGCCCCACATGTTGTCTTTTTTTAAAAAAAAATAAATAAAATAAAAAAATAGTAAATAAAAACCCACTAGAAATGATACAGAATTTCATTAAACAAAATGATACAAATTCAACAATGGTTGCTGTATTGCATATTGTTGTCTTCAAATTAATTGTTCAGATTATCAGATATAAGCATGAAAAATAGGTAAAAAATTTAAAAGAAGACTGTCTTTTAAAATTTTTGATAACCATTTCACCAAGTGTGGGATAATATCTTCTATAGTTTTTACTTCCCTAACATTATATATCTTTTCATATATATATATATATATATATATATATTATCTTCTATATATATATAATATCTTCTATAGTTTTTGCTTCCCTAACATTATATATCTTTTCATATATATATATATATATATATATATATTTTTTTTTTTTTTAATTTTAGGGAAGGGTCTACAGAGTGTTCAAGGTCTTACTACTAGATCGGACTCATAGTGATCCGCCTGTTTACAGCCTGCCAAGAGCTGAGATTATGGGCGCGTGCCACCACACACAATCTCAATTGCTGTCAGCATGTCCTGGGGGCAGGGCCAGCACAGCAGGCCCACAGATCAAATCCCCAGCCCCTGCGCCTGCTTGCAGGCACGTTAATCTGCTGAGCTATTTGGCCAGCCCTATATTTTGGCCTTTTAAAGAAATGTCTACTCAAGTCCTCTGTCCTTTTTCTAGCTAAATTGGAGATTTTCTCTTGGAGTTTATACTTCCTTATATATTTGGAAATTAACTCTTTACCTGATGTATAGGTTGCAAACATCCTTTCCAGTTCTGTAAACTTCACTCTGTTGATTTTTTATTTTGCTATACAAAAGCTTTTTAGCTTAGAGTTAGTCCTGCATGTCTGTTTCCTTGCCTGTGCTTTGAGTGCGATCTCCATGACCTCATTGCAAAAACTCATATCGCAAAGTTTCTCCCCATGTTTTCTTCTAGGAGCTTTGCAGCGTCAGTCTTCATGTTCACGCCTCTAATCCATATTGAGTTGATTATTATGTGTGATATAAGACGAAGGTTCAAATTCATGCTCCCGCATGTAGATATGGATGGAGGACTGGATAAGAGCTACATTATGCGGGAGTAGTAGGCTGGGAACTTTCGGTCTCTTTCTTCTTTCATCCTGCTGGATGGGTGATTCTTGATCTTCATGTTTCCACCTTTTCCGTGTGTGTCTGTGTTGCTTTGTTTCCCTGAGTAGGTCACTGTCTCTCTTTTATGTGGCTCCATAGTTTCATTAACTGTGTGTACTTTTCGCTCAAACACTGTACCCTGATGCCTTTGGAAATCCTCTGAAATGCTTTTCCTTTTACTATGCTAATAAGCCTTCAAACACATAATTGAATTCAGATATTAAATACTGTAAGCACTATCATTTAGCTTCTGATGAAAATGCGCATATTGTGTTTGAAACGACAAAAAAACGTAGTGAATCAAAACAACAAATTTTTTTCCTTCTTTCTGTGAAGTCTTTGTGCGGAATAACTCAATCTCTTTTAGTCTGCGTTCTCTGTGATGTGAGAAATGGAACCAGGGCTATTATGCAGCGATAAGATGTGGTTTCCAATTCTGCAGCACTGTGGGGATCTGCTCCATTGTAGGTTTTATCACCTTTCGATTTGCCAACTATTTCTAGCAGGAAGAGCACGATGGTCATCATGGTGGGAGACAAGACAGGAGGACGTGAGGGCTGGAGTGATTCATCCACTCACTCACTCACTCAGTAAAACAGTGTCTATTGATCAGATAAGCCGGACACTCCATTTGCTGCCACAGACATAATATCAGAAAAAAACCTTTTCACACAGTTTTCCAAAGCTGCCTCTTCTACAGGATAGAAGTTTCTCTCTCTCTCTCTCTCTCTCTCTCTGTTCTTTTGTCTAGTTGCTAAGCTTGCCTGCTCTTGTTTTATGCATCTCTGCCATGCTGTAGACCACATGAGGGCACAGCAAGAACCCCTTCAGTAAACAGTAAACTGCATGAGGCATGTTGGTCCTCGCTTTCTTATTGCTCCCATGCAACTCCCAGGGAGGACCTTACCACCTTATCTCCTTTCTCTTCTAGGTTGAGGAAAGACCGACCTGCAGTGGTGACAGTGAATTGGACCTTGGAGGCTCCTATCTGATAGAGGTTAGGGTATCCTTAATCTTTACTGCTTTAGGAGTAGAAAACACCAGCGGATGCTGCTTTGTCAAGACAGTAGGAGTCTGTATTAGAGAGAAAAGGAAACATTGCTGAGGCAATCTAGTTAATCTTGTCTCTTCTGAGGATGTCTCTGTCCTATTGCCCTTAATGCAACGAAAGTATTTAAGCCAAGTACAGTGATGTACACCTGTAATCTCAGCACTCTGAGAGGCTGAGCAGGAGGACCACAAGTTGAGGCCCATCCCAGGCAAACAGGCAAGACTTTGTTTCAAAATTAAAAAAGGGACTGATAATGTAGCTCAGTGCAGAAGTCTGTGTTCAATCACAGCACTAGAAGAAAAAAAGATAAGAAACGGGAAAAGAAAAGGAAAGAAAAGAAAGATGTCCGTGCGTGGAGAGGAGAAGCACTGAGAATGTGCTACAGAGTGGGATGTGGTTGGTATCAGGATCAGGCTTAGGAAACAATACATATGTTCAGAAATAAATTTCAAAAAATTGCACTTTTTGTAGTTCATTTGTAGAGTAAACCTCCTGAAACATTCCACATAAATCTCAGGCAAATTGAACTTTGTTTCTCTTCTGGCCTCTGGGGTACCCACCATCCAGTGTTCTGTAGCAGAGAGGGCTGGATGTTTCACAGGATCTGCGTTCCCTTTTATTCTTCCTTAGTGAAATAATTTTGATCTACAGCTAAGCACAAGATGTTTTGAGCTAGAAATTCACTTCTTGAAATCTCCCTTATAGCTAAATGTATCTGTAACTAAAATCCAGCCAAAGAGCTACAGAAAATAGAAATATCTCGCAGGTCCCCGGGAACATCTTCTTAAAAGACAGGAGCGTGTCTCTTCTCCTTCTTGGTGGCTGCAAACTGTTTGTGGTGGTGGAAGCTGAGGCATCCCTGAGCATTATGAAATCTGTACACCAGGGAGGGTGAAACCGTAAGACAGAGTGAGGGTCAGTCTCTGAAACGGAGGAGCGTCTTCACCAGGCTGGACTTGCTGCTGGGCTATGTTTACATGAAATGGAAATACACTTACTTATTTCCTTCTTTCTTTACTTCCTTCCTTCCCTTTTTCCTTGCTTTCTTCTCTCCCCCTCCCTACCTCCTTCTGTCCTTCCCTCTGTCCTTCTGTTTTGTTATGTACAACTGAACCTCTCCACATATGTTTATTTTAAACCAAAAGAAACAGCCTGGAGAGAACATGTAACGGACTCAGGCTCTCACCGTCAGGGCTGGAATAACAATCCAGCTTCCTTGGAAGGCAAATAATCTCAAGTTCCTTCTCCTCCAATCTGAGTACAATCAAAAAATAGAAAACATAGGCCAGGTTGGATCTATACTTTGGAGATTATTGCAGGATTGTGAGCAAAGGACATATGGGTAATTCTGACGGTCTGTATTCAATCTATTTTAGATATTCTGGTGCCTGTGAGAGTTTAAAAATGAGTAGCTTTCTTTCTAATTTTCCTTTTGGTTTTAAAGAATGAAGTAAGACAAATTGAGAGATTAGTCCAGCAGCCAATCTTGATTTCTGTGAAAATGAATGGTGCCCAACAATTATACTTACTGCCTATTAGGTGGAACAAGTTGCGAGTTGAAATGAAGTGGAATGAGTTGGCTTTAGTTGGAGTCCCAGGAGTGCACCTACTTGTTGAGTTGAGTAGAGTCTATGACGGTGCTTTTAGAGACAATTCCTTGAGAAGTTTCGGTGAGATGAAGCGGGGGCCTAACAGGCTTCCTGGATATGTGCAGACAATTGGGTGGCTTTGCTGGCTGAGTTGCTTTTCTCATCCTGTGCTGAAGGCATTTCTTTCTTATTCAAAGGTTTGTCTTTGCAATCCTGAAATGGTTTATAAAACAGGAATGTATTGCAGAGCACAGATCAATCTGTGAAAATACTAGAACTGATGACAACAGACTGACTGCGAAACAGTGAAATGAAATGTTTTCTGACTGGTGGTGCATTTTAGGTGTCAGGGCACTATTTAAAACACCTTGTGTGACTTAGACAGTTGCACTTGGAGTTCTTAAAGTTCTCTGAGATATGAGTGAGGAGACCGAATTGGAGCTATTCAGCTTAAATGTCACATCCTCCAGGCAGCCTGCCAAGATAGCCTAGTCTTGTCTACCCTACCCTCCCAAAGGCTCCAGGGTAGGATGACTCTTCAAATGTATATTGCAGTACGCTAAACGTGGTCTCTGTCAAGCCTTCACCATGTGCCACAATGCTACACCATCTCTTTTCTCCTCTCTACAAAAATATCAGGGGGTACTTTTTCATTATTACTATTTTTATTATCGCCATTGTGCAAGTATTTACAGTCTCTCAATGACTTGCTCAGGGTCAAAGAGCAAATAAATATAAAAGACAGATTTAAGCCTACACATTTTGCTTCCTACTGAACTAATAACAATGAAAAATTAGGAGAATAAAAAAAATTCAGAAAACTGGAGACTGGTGCACAATATATAATTTAGCAGTGTTTGTCAAAGCCTTTTAAGTGTGCATAACCTGTGAGTTATCATTTTTATTTCTAGGAATTTAGCCTAAGATAACGGTTGAAAATGCTGCAACTATTTTGAAAATAAAAAAAAGCAGAAGGTGATATTTTGTAATAGAAAAGATTAAATTGGGAAATATAGTGTCAGTTGTGTATTTTTTTTTGTTTTTAGTTCTAACATGCATCTCAAATTCATGCTCATCTAAACAAAGGTGACCTCTAAGAGAAATGAAGCTATAAGAATTAGCAGTGCAGCTCAATCCTGAGGATTTGCTTGCTGTGAGTTCTCTGATGGGTTTTAATGCCTGCAACGCAGTTCAGGTGTTAACTTCATGCCAGTGTTTCTCTCCATGCCTGCATAAGGGCAGGAGGAGAACCACACACTGATATCCTTTGCGTATCTCCGCACCCCGATGACCTCAGGCACCTCTTAGCCTGGCATGGTGGTCTCAAGCCATCACTGGCCTTCTGATGTGCATTTTCTTCCCTGCCTTTGCCTCAAAGCCCCGTAATGAGGAATCCAGGATAGAGTAATTAGACTCAGTGTGATTGAGGTGCCTGCCAATTATGCTGATGGAACTGGAGTCTTATTAGACTAATAAGGTTTTCTAAATTGGACTTGGGGTTCTTGATGATGTGAGCATCCCTGCAAGAAGTTGCCCAAGTGTTTAAAATGAGTTTACCTAAGGAAAAATACTCACCTTGGATGAAGTAGAGTGGGCTTTGGCGCCAAGCAGAAGTGGCTTTCCACTCAAATTCTGCCACTCATTAGCTATTTGACCACAGGCAAACACCTAGCCGCTCAGAGTCTCCTGACACATCTGTAGGATGGCAGCATTAATTTCCACCCATCTGAAAAGATTATGGTGATAATTAAGTGGATAAAAAAAACAGCACAAGGGCTGGCAAGGTAGCTCAGCTGACTAAGTGCCTGCTTTAGCAAGTGCAGGGACCAGGGTTTGATCCCGGTGCTGGATGGCATGCTGGGCCCACCCCTGGGTGCACCAAGCCAGAAACTGAGATGGGGCGTGTTGATGCATGCCTGTAATCTCAGCACTGGGGAGGCTGAAAACAGGAGGATCACTACAAGTCTGAGCTGCATAGTAAGACCCTGTACCAAATACATAAATGAAAAAGAAAAGAGCACAACATTTGATATTTTATATGAATTAACATATAGCGCTCAGGATGGGCATGGTTACTTAAACAGGCTACATAGTAAACAGAAAAATATATGTAATAATATTGTAATAAAGAACATCTTATATTATTGGAAAGCTCCAGAGACCAAGAGGGGTACATTTGAATTTCATTCCCAACATTGACAACTGCTGACAATTTCACTACACTCAGTATACATTTGTCTCTTTAAATGAGAATAAAACAATAACAAGACAAAGTATGCTTTGGGATATCATAAAGATTAAACCAACTACTATTTGAAAGTATTTACTACTGTGCCTGTTTCAGGAAAGGAAATTCCTATTTGTGGTGAGATCAAAGTAGTATTGACATAATTATTTTCATCTGAAGCTGAAATACATCAGTGGTGCAAGTTCCAACTTGAAGCTACCCAAACATGTGAGTCAATCTATATTTGGACTGCGTTACTATTCACATTATCTGTACTTCTATGCATACAGATTGTTTGAGAAATGGTTAAATCAAATTGGCTTAAGAAAAGCTTTTTCTCCATGTAATGCTTAAATCTAGGGTTAATTGGATCCAGCAGCTCTAGCCTCGTCAATAACAGTCTGCCTCTTTTTCTCTTGACTCCATCTTTGATTAGGCATAACCACAAGAACCTTAGTATTCCAGATGGGAAGATACATTCCCTCATGCACTGTTCAGATATTAATTGCAGAAAAGATTCTGATTAACTTCTGCTTAAATTCATCCATCTTGTCTTGATGATTGTCTAATATGGTAAATAACAGCTTAATGCCATGATGAAAAAAAATTCATTTTGAAAGACTCCCTCCTCCCACTTCCCGGAGGGGGACTGGCATCATCTCTGTATACTGTGCTGAAATCTTCCCCCCCACATTCAGCCCAGGCACCTCCAAGTCATCCAGTACTGCATTACCTCTGTCTGTGCCCACCCCAGCAGACCCTCACCCTACCACATCACACTCCTAAGAATTTCCTGTTCCATTTTTTTCTCACAGTAGGAATTAAGAAGGGAATGGGGTGTATCTCTGGCATATAGTATTGAATCTTTCCCTCCTTGAGATGAACAGAACAATTTTAGCATCAGTGAGCAAATGCCCACTTATTCTATAAGCAATTAACTATATAATATGCTTTTGGAAGTGTTTTTAGACTAAAGTTTAAGGAAAAAAGACCTGATACTTGACTCTGGGGGACTCCCATATCTAGAGTGACAAAAGTTAAACAAATGGCCAAAAGTGACTGGGAGGAATTTACAAGCAGTTAGTGGCAGACAAATGAATCAGCTAGAGCTGTGTTTGGAACAACTAAGGTCTCGAACATATTCTTCAGGGTCCTACAAGATGAGCAGCGGTGATTTTGTCTTTTAAGGCATAGCAAAGACATTCTGTCTGGTTGTTCACCCTCCAGCCTTTGGTGTCTTTGACACATTTGAAGAGCTGATTCATTGGTGGTCTACAGATGCCCTGCTTGTACAAAAGAATCTTCCGCTTGATCATATCAAAAAGTCAAGAAAACAGAATTTTTTGTATACATAGGAAGAAAAACAATAAAAACAAATAAAAGAAAAATGAAAAGAAGCAAAAACTTGTTTACCCAGTGCCTGTGTCTCAATGAGAAGAGATAGAACTGCCAATAATTGAGCAAGTCTCTCTGATGACATAGATTAAACCAGAAGGACCAACAGTAAACAAGACGAACTTCAAAAGAGCAGCGTCTCTGCTCTCTGGGGACCTCCATTAACGAGTCACCAGATAGGCAATTACTGTACAGTTCTTGTAATGACCGGGATCAAACGCAAGCATTCTGCACAGTAGGCAGTCAGAAAGCAGGCAGACAAAAAACTGTGAAAATATGCCATTAAATCTTAATTATTCTTCAAAGGAAAACAAGCACGACCAGGGGGCAGAGAAGGAAGGAATATTCTGAGTCTCACCAATGCCTGGGGCTCAGGGCAATAGTACAGCTCGTTTTCAACTCTCATATTTGCTTAAAACTGAATATCTCATTCTGGCATCTGAGTGGGGCTTGGGAATTCAGTTTACACAAGCAATCTCAGTTTCTTGGACCTTGCACATCTTTGTTTGGAATATATGAAAGCAGTAGTAATGGGCCAGATTTGGAATGTAAGTGTGTAAATAAAAATAACTGATATTTGTATTACTCAAAAAAAAAATGTCACCACCAAGGGTTGCCCTCTGATAATACTAATTCAGAATAGTCTCTTAATACCTTTGGAACTGGTAACGTCATTAATTCACAAGCATCAAGTGTCATCCTTGTCATGTATCATCTCCTTCAGGCATACATCTGAGATGACCTTGAGTGGAGTATGGATGCCATTATACTCCAAGCTTAATATGTGGCACTAGCTAAATGGAAGATTTAAAGAACACAATGGGTATTGATTTTGAATGCTAATTTAGAGTTCTGTATATATCTGTGTTACATGTTTCTGTGCATTTGTAAGAGGTATAGATGTTTTCCAGATTCTAGAAATTTAGTTGATATTTTGATCACTAAGCATTATAGATTAAATATTCTGTATCTATAGCAAAGGTATTGGAAATATAATGCAAAACATACAGTATATGCAATTTTAAATTTGTAATAGCTACATTCAAAAAGTGAAAAGAAACTGGTAAAAATTAATATTGAGAAAATGTGATGATGTGTTTTACCAAATCCAAAAAGTCTACAATATCACCATTCCAATACAAGGATGGTTAATGGAAATTTTTATATTCTATTTCTTCTGGTGCTGCCTGAAATCACATCTGCATTTTATAAATCCAACCCCTCTCCATTTGAAGAAATCACATTTGAAGGACACGTGGAAGTGGCAGTTAACATACCAGACAGTCCAGGGATAGACCCTCTCTATAGTTCCATTCTGAGCATTTTCACTTCTCTTCACCCATCTAAGTAAGACGCTGCAGACTCCACAGGTCTAGTGCAGATATTGTGTGACTCCTGGTAGCCTCACACAAAAATTAGATATATTCTCATTTCATATCTGCTGAGCTAAAAACAAAATTGTGGTCAGCTGTGGTGCCTGTGACTCATACAGGCATCAAGGTGGACGAGGCTGCCCCCCAGCCAATGAGGACTGCTTCAGTGGAATTCAGTCCTAGGTGGTTTCTTATCACTAGGACAACATTGCTGACACCTGAAATTTAAAGCAGAAGAGGTGTAGTTTGTGTCATGGTATCAGTCCCTCTCCAGCTTGCTCCATGACAGAAAGGACATGGCAGAGGGTCATGGAGGAGGAAAAGGTATTCAATCTATGGCAGCCAAGAAGCAAGGAGAAAAGAGTAGAATAAAAGACAAAATCCCCTCTTTTGATCCATGTATCTCAGTGACCTACCTCCAAGCAGGCCCCAGCTCCAACAGCTACTGAACTGAGCAAGGGATGGATTCACCAATGACTACAGCACCTTTGTGATTCAAGCACCCTCCAAACACGTGAAACTTTTGGGGGACACAGGTCAAACCAAGTGGAAATCCTCTGCACTGGCGAAATCGAACTTGATACAAAAAGGAAACTTGAATTCTGTTTCCTTGCTTTCCATTCTCCAATCAAAAGCACTCTGTGAGAGAAAGGGAGCAGAGTTCCTAAAATATTGGTGTCTACAATAAGCATCAGGTATGAAAACATAGGTGCCTAAGCCCTCTCACTCATCTTGAAGAGATTTATCTCAATTTGGAATACAAAAAATCGATCAAAACATGCAATGTATGTTTCTATTTTTAAAATGTGTTATAGTAAAAGGCATGTTATCTTTGATCTCTTCAAAATATTTTCTCTCTTGGTTAAAACAGACTTATCCCATTGTTCTTGTCACTTCTAGGAGCAGTTCTAGAAGTTTTCTTTCCTGAGAGTTTTTAGTTATACTGTTATGGAAGCCTAGATTCCCCAAATGTATTCAAAATGTGTACCTTTGATGGTCATTTTGACTTTGGGAAGAACCAGAAGTTGCATGGTGCCCATTCCATGAAAGTGAACAAAGTCATATTGTCTTGTTTTTATTTTATGTAAATTGTCATAAACATTTTTAATTGATTCAGGACATTTAGGCAGCCATGACAAAAGAAGAATGTCAGAATTGTTTCAGAAAGTGGGAAAAACAGTCTAAGTGTGCTTGATTTGAGAAGAACTGTTCTTAAGGGAATTAACAGCAATGTGTTCTTTACTATAATAATTTTAAATATTCACTGTACTATTGAACATACTTCAAATATTTCTCAAAACAGTCAACCTTTTAACTTTAAAAATTCTATGACAGTGGTAGCCAGCTGAATTCTGAGGTACTGACAAGTGATGTCTGATTACATCATGATATTCTGTGACTCTCACCTTGTTTACCCCCAAATCTATAGTATTTGGGAGTGGGAGGCTTAAAAAGGGAAAATGGGAGCAGTTACCCATCTGCATCTCTGATTTAATCAATTTCTTCCCTTTCTTACCATCTTTCCACCTTTTGCTACACTGTGTGGTTTCACTTATAATGTGCAAAATGTTCAGAAATACAGGATTATTTAGATGTCATCCAAACAAGTTGTAGTGGATTTCTAACTGGTGGTCAACTTATTACACCCAGCAGAATTAAACTGATGGTGCTGGGTATGGGAGGTCCACCTAAGGATTGTTGCCAGCAATGTACAGGCAGAACAGAAGTTGCCAGAACGTTGTTAGGAATTTTGTGTGGAGAAGCTGTTAGAGCTGTTGAGAGCTGCTAGTTCTTTTGGCCTGTTTCACTAGAGGAGATTTGGTCCTCATCTTGAGCATCACTTCCTGGCTCTGGAGGAGAAGATGGTGCACTGCTCAGCCTCATCAAGCTTGTTGCTTTGGCTTTCCTGATGGGAATTTGGCTTTCCTGATCACTGGAGAAGCTCGGGACCCCACTGTTGCTGAGGATGACTGTGGTACTTTTGGGGGAGCTCTGGTGCTTACCTTGAGGGTAGCTTCCTGGCTACAGTTCAGACCCTCTGCTTGCTAGCACAGATCCTTCATCCTGTTGGCAGAGACTTCCTGGTTTACACACTGACCTTTGGACCTTTCCAGCACTGATCTGTGAAGTGGACCAGCATGAGAGTTTGTTGTGGGCTGTAGGCCTGCAGTTGCATTTATGAGAGACATTGCTATGAGCTCTGGATTTTCATCTGGACTATGGAATATATTAGGATGCAGGCCCCAAGCTGGATTCTTTAGTGTTTAGTATGTGGATTGGTTTCCTGCACTTGTTGTATATAATTCTTCGGGTGATTCATTATAAAATACTATCATAAAATGTGCCCTGTATTACATTGTTTACCTCTCTTATTTCCCTCTTATTACACAAGTGTTTCTTCCCACCTTTCTTGTGTATTTTCCATTGCTCTCACACCTTGCAGGCATTTGTAAGATCAAGGAACATGATTTCTGCTCCCAGAGTAATTGAAGACATAACCACCCTGGAAAGAATCATGAGCATGGATGAGATCCACAGGAAAGGAGGCATGTAAGAGCCCCTAGAGACCAAGAGTACTGTGGCTTATATCTAGACATCCCCCCAAAGCCTCCTGTGCTTATAGGTGGAGCTTTTGGGAGGGGATGGGTCATGGTTATTTGATACTCATCCATGGACTGGGCCACTGGTGAGCTTATAGCTAAATATGATGCTGGGAGATGAAGCATCATCAGGAGGGGCTGGGTCACTGGGGGCGCAGCCTGGAATGGAATATATGTGCAACTCCCCCTTGATTGCTCCTTTCTTCTGTTGTCATGCTATGTGGTGTTTCTCCTGTTTGTGTCCCTCTGCCATGCTACCTTGCCTTGGAACCAGTCAACTATGGATGAAAACTGTGAACCAGAATAATCCTCTCTTCCTTTAAATTGTGGCTTTTCGATATTGTGTCTCAACAATGAGAAAGTCACTAAGAGAGGGGATTTGGGATTGGTGTGTGCATCTTCTTGTCTCTTCTCCAGCTAGTTTCTCTATAATCACAGCATGAACAACCATTCTTCCATCTGTCTAAATCATCTCCCAGTGATTCCTCAACCTAACCAAAGAGTTCTCCAGGAAGAAAAACTTGTTAATATCATCATTTATTGTAATTACTAGTAAAGCCTTTAATTTCATAACATATCCTCACAAATGGCTCATAATCATGTGCATTTGTTTATGTGGTTAAAGTATACATGGAGTTGAACTGCTACAAAGCAAGGACTTTAGAGGATATTTTACTACTCAGGAAACGTCTTCACATATATTTTGTCCTCAGGCCCTAGAAGCATTTCTTTTGTGGTTGGCAAGAATAGGAAACCACGTTGTACTCAAGAACACTGAGGTGTGTTAAGTGTGAAAACACGAAGCAATTGAGTATCATGGACAAAGCCAGGATGTGTTTCTTTTGCTGCAAACTTTGGCCCTTTTTCTTTTACCTCTTGTTGCCACCTTCTAAGAGAAGAGATTCCCACATGTGCCCAGCATCTGTCTTCTTTATAACCTTTCTCTAAAATGAAGCTTTTTAAGAAGGGATCGGACCTGACCACCAGGCTGGAAGTGATGACAGTGAGTGACATCCTAGCATTCTTCAGTTCAAATCTGTTCACAGAAAAGGTGGAGAACCAGGAGATGCTTTCCTTTATTCCATGTCTAACTTGCCCAATGGACAGAGAAAGAAATTCTGTCAGTTATACGGTTTGAGTGCAATAATGAAGGCTGTGAAGGAAAATGGTCCCTTACTGTCCTTTTCATCCCAACCTTCATGACATAGAACTCTGATGAGCTGAGGGTTGGCCTGTGAAGGAGTCTGTAGGAAATCCTTCCCAAACCAGAGCCTAGTGAAAGCAATGTGTCCCATTGTGAGACTTTGTGCTTCTTCAGATGAAAGTTGTCAGAAGAGCAGGAGGGACATTCTACAGCAAACGGCAGTTGCAGAGGCTACAGAGATTCTCTTCCTTTGCCTCATGCATCTGCATGTAGATGTCACAGCTGTAACCATGCTGAGATCACAGGCCAACACTGTGGAGCAAGACTCCAGCCTACACAGCTTCTTCTCATATTGCATGGTAAGCCCAACATTCCCTGCTCACCAGTGGAGATGGCCAGACCACAGTGGTTCCATATTTGGGCAATTAAAGAGAAGTTTATTTGCCTGCAGCTTATGTTAATCAACGCTGAGCACTGATTGGTTGTTTTATCTTGAGCAAACAGATACTGAGCATCAGTATGGAATGCATCTTGCAACTGTGTCCAGCACTCGCACTTGGCAAATGGGAACATGGAAACTTAAGAAGGGATATAATTTCCTAAAGTCACAAGGAGGGAAAATATGATTCTCACACTTTCTGGTCACAGTTAATTCTTCTTTACTGGTCCTGCTTTGCATCTGGTACATAGTGTTGACCAGTTCATGTCTCAACTTTTGGAACAAAGTCCCAGTCCTTTTCTAGGTTTACACAGTTTTGAACATGCTCCAGCCCACATGCCCAACCCTGTCTGCTATATCTCCATATTTTTTTCTTTTTGGTAACTTGCCTCAGTTCTAGTGGCTACACTCTGCTCATTGAACACAGTACCCTACCTCAGAACACTTCCGTCTCCCTTTTCCAGAAGACAGTACTCTTCCTTTGGTGCCTTTGTAACTTTTTCTTTTCACTCTGCAGATCTCAGTGCCAAGGTCCCTTTGTAGAAAGTCCCTTTCTTCATCATCAAGTTGTCCACATTTTTTCACCTTTTTCTGCTTCATTGCCCTTTCAATATCAGCACTTAGACTCCATCTTTTTCCTATGTGTATTTAATTGATTTCTATTTCTGCTCCTCTCCTTGTTGACTGCAATCATCAAGAGTCATTTTTTCACCACTCTATCTCTAACTAGAGCCATGCCTTTCAAATAGGAAATGTTTGGTTAATTAATGAGATGCACCCTTATTTGCATGTGATTTTAATGAATTAATAAGTAGAATGTATTTGTATTGCATGTGATTTCTATTGAAATCAAAATACATCTTGAAATTGATAGCTACATTTTTATTTTATTTTTTTGAAATTTTTTTATTTTTTAAAGTATTTTTAAAGAGAATACATAATAGTAATAAAAATTAGAAATGATACAGAATTTCAGTAAACAAAATAATATGAATTTGACAGTATTTTTTATATTGCATAGTGTTATCTTCAACTTAGTTGTTCAGATTACCAAATGTATGCCTGGAAAATTGGAAAAAGAAAGAAAAAAGTTATAAGAAATTAGCAAAAAGAGGAAGAAAAGAAAATAAAAAACATTAATCATTAGCTGCTCCTTTCCATAGACCAGCAGAAATCCATAGTACAATCATGCAAGCCATCCTGCATATATACGTATCTCTTTCCCTCATTCTCTCTCCCATCCTTCTCCTCATCTCCAATTCTCTCCTTTTAGATAGATTCATTCCCTTTTCAAAGCATCTACTGTATCCTTCAGGTATTATTTATTCTTTCAGATTCTTACACTAGGAAGACAATATGATATTTGCACATGATGGTATGATTTATTTCATTTGAGTAGGATCTCTAGTTACATTGACTTGCCAATAAAATGATCAATTTATTCCTTTTTGTAGCTGAATAATATTCCATTGTGTAAGACATCTACATTTTAAATAACAATACGGCCTTTGACTGTACTTCTAAATGTACCACTACTTGAACTATTTAGAATTGCACTTCAGATTTTCCTTCTTAAAGTTAGCTTTGTACTCTGTTATCATGTTGAACTGTTTCAAAGTTGACACTTCAGGCTTGATTGGTACTATGCTTTATGTCTAAATGTCCCCTCGAAGCTTCATGAGCTCCTAGGTGAGGCTTGGGGAGGTGACTGGATCATGGGGCATGATGGTCCCCAGTGGGCTAGTCCACTTATAAATGTATAGCTCACTGTGATATGGGGAGGTGAGACCTGGTTGGAAGAGGTATTAGGATGGTGACCTGGAAAGTCCAGATCCTTTCCTCTTCCACTCTCTGCTTGCTGCCATGTGGTTCCCCTGAGATTTTCCTCTGCCATGCCACTTTCCTATGGAGCCAGCTGACTATAGACTGAAAACTGCACGAACTGTGTGCCAAAATGAACCTTTCCTCCATTGCATTGTGGATATTGAGTGTCACCTCTCAGTGATGGGAAAAGAGCAGCAGCTGAAAAAATGGATGACACAACTTTTTGAGCCCTAGCGTAGGGCTGCTACACTGATGAATTTTGACTTTTAAATACAAATAAACTTTAACTCCTAAAAATTGTCCCTTTGAGATTTCTGAGAGTTTAGTGAAAATTATGGCAATAATGGAGAAATATCTCTTAATAGTAGTAAGTGGGCCAAAGTTAGTAACACAGGGAAAAACTTCTGTGTTCTTGATTATTGAAAGTAGAAACAGAGAGACTCAGTGGTCTAAGATGGGAAATTTATCAGAATAGAGTTCTGCCTTCAGCATGTCAGGTGATTTGTGACACGAAAGGATGCCCAGCTTTAGGTAGAAGAAACAATACAGGAAACAATACAGCAGACTGTGAGACAGTATTCTCTGATACATTTATAAGAACATATAATAATTTGAACTGTTTAATATTATATTTGTTATTAGCATCTTCTCTTGTTGTGATAATATATTGTTTTGTTACTTTGAAAGTCCACTAAAATTATTTTTAACTTAAAAATAAAAGGTAAAAGCAGTTGATTTGGTCACTATTATTTCTGTGGGGAAAGCATGTAATGGGACTAAAGATACTTATTGCCCCACAGTTCTCTTCCTCTATGTGGCCTCCACTTCCTGTATTTTTCTCTTATTTTAAACTTTCTTATTCCTCTTCCCCTTCTGTTATTGTCTCTTTCTCCACTTTCACAGCTTTCTTACCAAAAAAGATTTCTGAAACTGTAAAACTATAGCCTAAAATGAATGCAAGCTCACATTCCTCAACAGAGAAGTGATTTTCAAAAAGCTTACCCTCCACCACAATTTTTTTTTTACAAGAAAGCCTCACTTTCTCAATACAAAAATCATTCTTGTCAGAGGAGCTGCCGAGATAAAGATGAAGTGATCACTGTGCCCCCAATTATACACGATGCTGTATTTTTACAAAGGAGCTTACCTTGGAAATGGAATTATTCTTTTTTCTTCTGATTTAAAATTCCTCTTGCAAAATTACTATATCCTTTATTCAAGGTACATTATGGTTCATTGTGATAACCTCAAAAAATAAATACAGCTCCAGCAGGAAAGGAGACAAAAGCTTGTGAGGTGCCACACTGACAGAGCACAGAGGATTATAAAGCACAAGCAGAATAAAATAAATGATGAATGAATGAAACAACAAGCACCATAGTGAGGCTTTCACTCTGCAGATAGACAGATGCTTCACTCAGAGGTCAGACTCAACTTTGTGTTACAACTAGCCATCGGGAAGTGACACTGTCTTAAGGGTATTCCTGCAGAGGCAAAAAACAAAAAACAAAAACAAAAACAAAAAAACCCTTCTGATCTTGTCTCTGTGTGGACACCTTTACCATGTACCTGCAGAATGACAAGTGTGTCCCTGGTACCACTTCATAATGAATGCCCAAGGTTGTGACAGGAAGGTCAAAGGGCTTTGTTTTGTACCTATAGTGCTTGCAAAGAGATTAACAGAGTCTAAAGGAATTTCTTTATAAAAACATCTGGAACTATGGGCCCTCTTGCCCTGGTGTTTTTGAGTGCTGAAGTCAGGAGGGGATAACTGAGCTAACCTCTGCCTTGAAAAGCTTAGTGAATATGTGATTTAAAACAAGTCAACAGGATGGTAGTGCTCAAGTGTCTGCCAGCAGCACTTGGAGTCCAAGTGGTGACTACACTGTGATTTCTGTTTCAGTTTTCTTACATTAAGGGGAACGAAGCAGATAAAGTCGGTGAGACTTCCATTCAATCAAGTGAAAATATGCTGAAAACTTGATGTCCTCTAATCATTGTTCAAGATGCTCTGGAGAACAAAATCAAGCCCTAGAGCTGTCTTTGCCTTGATGAAAATTAATGGTAGAGAGTGGGGATGGTGAACCTGTAGTATGCATGTTTTATCATTGAAAACTTTGCAAGTTTAGCCATCGCAGGTATAGAGGACAAAGCACACCTGTACTGGGGTATATGTAACTCAAGATGCAACTTCCTTTTACTCATTTATTTGATTGGTCCAGCTTTCTCACAACTTAAACTCCTTAAGGGCACAGGAATTTGGGAGGGAAAGGTTTTCATTGTTTATGGCTGTGTCTTATTCACTGGAAAACAATAAACATTCACTGTGTAAGTTTTGGATGTTTGAATTAGGGATATAGGTATAAAAGCTAACAGAGAGATACAGGACTGCTCCCATAGGAAGATTTTGGAATAAATTATGTAATGTTTGACAGTGAGGTTAAACAATGACTTATTAATTTTTTAAAAAAAATTATAACATTGATGTAATATACTATACAATTTGGGGAAATAAAGGCTCTTAGTTCCAACTCCATAGAGCTTGGAGTGTTATTGCCAAGCACTCTTCATGTGTGTTCAGTGCATATCTCTCTAACGAGGTTGAAAACCTTTCCTAGGGTTACAACGTAAAACCTTGCTTCTTTCCACTAAGCAAGGCTTCATATTCATAATTTTCAATACAGATTTTAAAGTCCCCAGAAAAGCAGCCTCCAACAAATCAGACAAGTCATAATTTACTCAGAAATTCAACAATGTGGATTAAAAAAAAAATGAATTTCAGCCAAAATAAATAAATAAATACATGAAAAGCATCAGTCAGCCAAGAGCCAGAGATAAGAAAGGGCAGCATCTTCCACAGGAAATAAAGCCAGGTCAGGACTCCATGTACATGACACACGGGATAAAGAAGGTGAGGCTTGAGGAAATTTTGTATGTTCATATTTTAAGCTGTTGTATGGCTTCTAGAACTCCATTAATGTTTGCAATAAGGAAGGCTGAAAGATCTCAACAGTGAGACTCATGGGAACTAGTCTTTAAAGATGTAGAATTAGACTAAAAGGAGAATAAGGAAAAACACAGGCAAGACCTCAGTGAACAAAATCAGGGCAGGAGATATAATTCTCTATAAAAAACCATTATACCAAGGGGAAAAAAAAAACACTTTCTTTTCTAAGCTGGAGCCCCGAAGGCCATTTGACTCCTGGCTATATTATCCTCAGGCAAAACATCACATGTGCATGATTAGCTTTTGCATACACATTTGAAATCTATTGTCCTTAGAGCAAAGAATGGCTTCCGGTCCTGCACAACATTTCTGTGCAGTTGGGGGATGACGTTGGTCCTTCTCACTAAGGCCAAGTGCAGACTTCTTAGCAAAGCATCTCTCTTATAGCACACCCCTTCTTCTAGGCTTCTCTTCCTAGAAGCCCAGACGATGAAATCCAGCACTCAGCTAGACCTTGGAACAGTGAAGAGTCCTGGGATACAAACAGATTCTCTAAATGGTCACCAGTTACTCCTGCTCATAACTTTGATCCTTGCAAATCCATACACACCATCTCTAGCAACAACAAAACAATAATAAAGCACCCTTTGATACATAATTTAATAAATGTTTTAGAAGTTCTATGGAAGATCTGTGCATTTTTTATCCCTGTCACATTCAAACTTTAACCTCAGCTCAAGAGCTATCTCTTCATTAACACTCTTTGGTTGGCTTCTTGCATTAGTATGCTTTCCCATTGTTGGGACACAGTACCTAACATCCATAACTTAAAGGTTCAGTTTAAAGTGGCTCACAAGTTCAGAGAGTTCAAGCCGTAATTGGTTGGTTCCAAGGCAGGGACATCATGGCAGAAGTATATGGTGAGACAAGCTGACAGCTGCAAAGCAGGGCAAGGGAGCAGCACCAGAGAAGAGGGGGCCAGGTACCAAACCTAGCACCCAAGATCATGCTCATGATATACCCAGACATGCCCCAAAGTGTATTTTACTAATCCCCTAGGGGTTTTTTAATCCAGCCAAGTTGCGATGTCACAGTTAACCAGCCCAGGTCTGATTGTGGGTTCCTGCTCTCCATCTTATGCAGAAGTTTGAGCTGACTTGTTCTAGCTCTGGAGGTGTACATTTGCCACTATCTCCTCTGCAGTGGAGAAGAGGAGTCGAAGGCAGGCTGTCCTGACTGCCTTTGCATTTCACTGTCTAGAGTTGGTCAGTAAATGTTCGTGGCACTAAATTATTAAATTGATTATGTCATTTGTGGTTGGCAAAAGATTTGAGTTTCTGTAAATGAACTATGTTCCCAGTATTTTATTTTTTCATTCAGAGACAAGGGCTGTGTACATAGCCCAGTCTGGACTGGTCATCCTCCCGCCTCAGCCTCCTAGTGTGGGATTGCAGTCAAGCATCACCACTCCTGACAACAATACTCTTTTTTAGTTCTTTGCTTGAGTTTTAAGGAAAGCAAGGATGTTTTCTCTGTAATCTTGAATAAGTGTCTCTCCCCATTGTAAGACTCAGATCTCCTCACTGATATGTAGATGGGATGGAGGTACTATCTAAGCTTCTTGTAGCCTTTAATAGTAAAGATATTCACAGAAATAGCTCGTAAAGAAGTTTTGTTTTTAGATGTGGAGAACAATCTTCAACCTTTTATGGTATTAAGTTAGTAACTATAAAGTGAGTTAATTCAAATTGTCCTGCCTGGAATAAGCTTTTTAGATCATGTTTCCATGAATCTCCTGGTCTTCTATCCTTTACATAGCAGGCAATAGCCTAAATAGCTTACAGGCTAGCCACCTGTTTTGCTAAAGGTAATTATTTTGGAACATAACTATTACTGTTGATTTATATGTTGTTTGTAGGTATTTCTGTGTTGTGTGCCACAGTTGAATACTGGTGGTCTACTAAGTTCAAAGCTTCTACATTCTGACCATAAATTTGCCAACCTCTGTACCATTCCATTATCACTGGTATTACAAAAGTCTTGTACACATTTATCCCATATGTTTTGTCAAGAAAGAATTAGGGAAGACTGAGGTGGATAAAGATAACTGGAGTCCTGTATAGTGTACTCTGCACTTGTGGGTTATGTCTGGCTTCTATTGTCTTTGGCATCTTTTATAGTTCTGCAAATAGCAGAAAATTGCTCTAATGTAAGTGATTCTTATACAAAGGAAAGCAAATGCATCATGTCCAGTGGAATGCAATTGATTTTTGCCCTATGGATATTGACTGATTTTGCTGCCACATCTGGGTCTGTTTGTAATTTCATTTCAACAGTCCTGATTGCCTATAAAAACATGGCATTTTGAATTATCCTTCAAACTTACTGTAACATCTTTCTGCCTCCTTCATTAATTACCAAGATAAATAAAATCTTCAACACATATTCATTTTACATTTGTCCCTGAGTCATGATTTTATCTTTATAAAAAGTGCGTCCTTTGAGAATTTATATATTATACATGTGTGTAGACAACTAAAACTTCATGCTGAATCCAAAAGTAGAGAAGTAATGCTCAAAGGTTAGCCTTGAGATAGATTATTTATTCTCCTGAGCACACTCTTATTTACATGTTTAAAGTCAAGCAAATCACTTAACATTTCTGGACCTCAATTTTCTCTTCTGTAACATAGTTATTAGAATAATTTCTGCCTCATATGGTTGTATAAGGATTAGGTGACACAATGCATGTGTAACACCTACTATTCAGCAAACAACTTGGCAATTCTAGCTACAGTTGTAATTGTGGTTGGAAATTGCATTTTCATTCATTAGCTGATTGAAATTTTCCACCTTCTATCTCATGTTACTTTCTGCCAGCTGCCTGCATGCAGTGCCACTGCCCTCTTTTCAGTTCTAAGAGCAAAGCCAGACAAGCCAGGACTTGAGCAAGCTGGTTGGGTAGAGAAAGTCTCTAGAAAGGGAGAGATGAGAAAGGATCCCATTTTCCTCCCTATGAAACCCACTATGGAAGCTGGAGCTTACGCCTGCCTAAGCCTCTGAGAGACGTGTAGGATTTACCTCAGATTCATCTCTTCTAAAGACAGGAGGTGGGAACATTGGTCATCATCACTCATTACTTCTTGACTGAAGACATTACCTAGGGATGGTACCTCCTGTGTAGTTCTGCCCTCTGAGAGTGGGTGAGTTGTTATGGCTCTGAATGGATCTTGAGGTGAAGTCAGGTGCCCAGAAGAAATGCTGTTGATGCGCATGGAAGCTGCCCATTGTAGGGGCACACTGAATTCTCAGACCCTTAGACACAGATGTATTGACAGCAACCCTGCCCACCAAGGACCACGTTTCCTGTCCCATATATTCTCACACTCCTACTACAAGTATTCTCTAGTCCTCATCCTCTTCCCAAGGCCAGGAAGCATAAATGTTGTGAGAACAAGCAGCCATGCCCAAGTCACCCACAATGTGAAGAAGTCATTGCTTACATTAGTGGTAAGGCTTCCTGGCTCCAGAAAATGAGCCTGTCCCAGAACAGAGGCTTTCAGTAAAACCATCAGATATTCTGGTTTCTCCTCTATGGAAGTCCTCTAAGTAGACCTTAGTAAATCACAGGAGTTTGGGTCAACATCCCCAGTATCCAATGGGAAGACAGCTGACCAGACTGTTCAAATCTTTAAGTTACAAACAATGAAAGACTATATAATGTAATTACTTCTCCTCTTACAAGTTCTCAAGTTATTTCTTTGAAATTTTGAAATTTCAAATTTAAGGAAATTTTCAAATAAATGGAAATTTTAATTCACAGTAAATACAACAAATTAATGCTATCACAGCGGCATATCTCAGTCACTACTGAAACCTCTTTTGGAGTCTTTATAATGTGTTATCTCTAAACTTTATAGTGAAGGTAAACGTAGAGAGTGTAGTATGTTCAATGGCTGTCAAAGATTTCATCCATAGAGAGGTGGGGTGGAGGATGAACACCTGAAGCCTGGAGTAGGTTTAGGGCAGTGCATGGCACTATAACACTAGATTATATGATATTATGGATTTGTCCAGATCCATAGAACCATAAAACACAAAAGTGAACCTTTAATGTGAATTGTGGTGTTTTGATTAATAGAAAGGCTCGATACTGGTTCACCTATTGCAATGAATTTGCCACATTTATGACAAATGTGAACAATAGAGAAAGGGGGGAAAGAGAAGCTTATATGGGAGCTGCACGCTCTGCCAGATTATTTTTTCTATAAACTTAAAGTTGCTCTTAAAAATAAACTATATTAAATTTTAAAAAACTTTGTAGACAAAGCTTGAGGGTGGTCACGATGGCTGCTTTGTTGCAAATAAGGAGAGAAAGGCTCTGACAGGCTATGAAGCTCCCTGGGCCCGCAGGGTACTAATGGCTGGCAGGGAAGGGGACCTGGCTTTCACGGTGCCGAGGCTGCCATGCCCCCATTCTGTCTTTATTTCCTTCTTCACTGTCTCCTGCCTCCCACACATCGCTTTCCCTCTTCCGTGGCAGCAAGTTGCCTTCGCTCCTTACCTCCCCTTCCACTTTGACATGGCCTGTCCCCTTGGGTCACCCTGCCAGCACTCTGCAGTCATGCTTTCCAGATGAACCAACTCATCAACCTGAAGCTTTCTAATGAGCCTATGAAGTGTCATCAATCCTCAGCCCCCAGTTTGCAGAGGTACCTCAGGATTGTGATGTATGGATCAATCTAAGTGCTTCTGGTCTTTGAAAAGCTAAGTCCAGTGGCAGCCCTGGGAATCCAGCTCATTCAGTTGCCCTTTTGCTAATTTATAATTTAGCTGACACAACTCCACTGCTGTTTTATTTGTCTCCAATGAATGTCAATTGGTACGGAGGACAAGGCGTTTGGGAGCTAAATTAACTAAATCATTGTATGAATTAGTCAGACTGCACAGAAATAAACAACCCTTCCTTTTCTTCAGTTTTTAAAAGCATTCCACAAACAGTCCACCCCTCCCCACTCCTACCCCAGCGCTCCTCCTCTCTTGTACGTCTTCTCCCAATCTTGCACTTCACAATAATTCACTCTGGATGGAGTAGCAGAGCTAGGAGGGTAATGCTCCAAATATATAAATAATAATGAGAACGTTTAATAAAATCCAACATAAGTTATGCATGCAGACATCAATTACAATGGATTTTAAAGGGTTTGATCTAGAACCCGGGTGGTGTTACATTTAGACTAATAACTGTAAGCATGATTTATGTGTTTGCAACCAAAATGGTTTCAGTGCCTCGATATATGTCCAAAGTAAAATTTATCATCTGCTACAGAATGTATAAATAATGAACGGCCATATGTCATCACATATTTTAAAATGTGACCCCGTTTGTGGCAGCAATGGGAAAAAATGAATTAAAATCTTTAGTTCATTGGGAATCCGCTTATGTGAGAACACTTTAAGGAATGCACACAAAAGCAAATGCTGATTTAATATATTTGTCCCCAAGTGAAAGAAAAATGACCATTGTAGAAAAGAGGAAACCTCGGGAGCCCTCAGATTGAACTGGCAGCAGAGAAAAAGAAAAACTGGTTTAGATGGGAAAGTAAATATTCCAGGAAGTTATTATTATTATTTTTTCTTAATTTGGGATCTTTTGTGACCTGAGACTATTATGAGGACTTGTAACACAGTCAAAATAGGTAAAATGGGCTGGTGATGGCTTTCCACCTTATGACTCCCCCTTGAGATCAGACGAGGCTGTGGAGTTGGTGCTGGTGATGGGATAATATAAATATATTTATATATTTATATGTATGCAAAAATATTTTGCATATGTAAAAATATTTACATACTTGCTGAAGTACCTAATAACTCCATTCATCGTGGGGAGCTGACACAGGTACATGACACATTTTGATTCTTTTATCTATTTTACCCCTTCCTGTGCCTCCCTCCATCCCCTAGTGAATTTTAAGGAAATATAAACTATGTATTAGGCATCTTTCTGGGGATGACCTAGAGAAAGAATTGACTCCATTTTTACTGAGTTAATTGATGAATCAATGAATGTGATTCCATGATTCTAAAAGTTCCTAGAAAGCCTAGGTGCTGAAAACTTTACAAATCAATAACTTATTATGTGGTTAAGATTGTTGGGGAAACTAAGGACCTTCATCAATGAACTTGCACAAAATTGCTGACTCTGACACTTGTCCATCATTGCTGAAACTAGCTCCAAAGAGGAAGCATTCACCGACAGCAGTTCTTTCAACTTTTTTAAGGTAACTTTGCCCCCCCGAGGAAAAGTGATGAGTCAAAGAAAGTGTTAATATTGATTCATTATTTTTATTTCTTCATATAAATGTGTGTGACCACCAAATTGGGCATAATCTCTCATTCTTGTTACTCTTACACACTAAAAAAGTCAAAGCAATCTCACACATTGAATGCACAGAAACTCTACTACCAACAAAATCCAAAGTAACTACGATTTTGCCTTCTGACCATTTTACTAGGCCTCCACTAGCGTGGTGTTTCAGTTAATGAGGCTAGGTGGCATTTTGAATTGAGTTGAGTTTTAGCTGAACAGTGTTCTTAAGACAGCCTCTGTCTTGGTGCTGTTCACACTGCATCAGTATGGCCGTTGGTCTCCCGTGCTGGCTATGCCTTTAGCTACCTTCCAAGGAAGGAATTCGTTTTTGCTGACTCAGCACTCTCTTTGCTATGGGGTTTGGCGTAGAGATTGCGCTGTTTTACAGAAGAGGATTGCAAATAGACAAACAAGTTCATTTTAAGGAATTTTTCTCTAAGTGCTGCACCTATAGGAACAAATATCGAGTGAGTGTAGTAAAATAGATTCCATGTTCTATTCCCAAATGAACATAAAGAACCCAACAGTTGTCATCTGTTCCCCTGAAATGTGTATTCCATAGTTTATTTAAATAACCCCTTGTTTTTAACTTGTTCCTCTTCTATATCCGTATTTTCATATCCATATACAATTACTTCCTCAGTATGGATTTATCTTATGCATTTCTGTCTTTGCTTCATCCACATAGTAGTCAACGACATTGAGGTTTACTTTTCTTTGCCTTTTAAGAATATATTTGCCATACATAATGAATAAATGCATAACAGAAGATTAGCATATATACATATTTTAAACTTCTTCTTCTCTTTCCCTCTCTTCCATCTTCTCCCATCTCTAATTACCCCTTCCCATATCCACAGAGACTACCTCTCTGTTTCATATCATCTATCTTTATATTGTTAATTCTTTGGGCTTTTCTTATAAAAGCAATTAAGTGATACTTAACCTTTTTTGTATGACTTATTTCACTAACATTATAATTTCAAGGTGTATCCATTGTCCCACAAGAGAATATAACTCTGTCACAAAGAAGAATAAACAACCATGGAGTCTGATGCTTCTGTTTATTTCACAAAATTCGTTCTTTCTTTAGTGTCAGGCAGCCTAGACCATATATGTTGACTCATCTATTTGATATATGTGATTATTTGGAGACAGAGGATGCTCTCCACCTTCTAGACCTCCTCCCTTCAGCATTGTCTTAGGTGGAGGTCGGGCTGGGTTAGCATTTCATCACCATAGAAAAATGCCTTAGATCATGAACTTACAAAGATGAAGGTTTATTTGGGATCCCAGTTTTAGATGTTCTGGGTCATGGCAAGGCAGGCCCATTATTTGGGGTTTCCAGTGCACATGTTTCTCAATCCTTTCATGGGCACATTCCCAATGATTTGAGGGTTTCATACTAGGCTTTACCTAAAGGTTTCACTTTCTCCCAATCTTCCCACCCTGGGAGCCAAGCATTCAACACAGGGACCTTTGGGGACCTTTAACATTTAAACTATCACACAGATTTACATGGACTCTGAGTCCTCCTCAAACAGCAACACAGCTTAACTCACTGATACAGTGAAAAAAAATGTGCTTTGTTGTATTAGGCAAGATTCTCCCAGTCTCTGTGCTTTTACTTGTTATTCTTTGACATAGCTACAAGGAGACAAAAAAGAATCAGTAAATGAGCACTCCAGCCTTTGGTGCAGTGACCAAAATATTGTAAGTGATGGTTCTCTTACATTCCACAAAAAAAAAAAATCTATTGTATAAGACTCAGTAGTTTCCTCCAGTCTACTTTACAGTGGGCACCTAAACTATCTCAAATCTAGGTGTGTATGTGTTGTCAGTCTGAATGATCAGAGAAAGGTAGTAATTACAAAAGTCAGGGTTATTTTAGGTAAATCTCCAAAGGACAGTGCATTGACACTGCAGTAGGATCTAAGAGGAGTAGAAAGGCAACGAATACCTGTCAGTATCTGACTATCAGCAAAGAGTCACAGCCAGTTTTGCTGAACTACAGGGGAGGGAACCAGGAAATCAGCTGAACTAGCTGTACCCTTCCCCTTCTATCAGTTATCTCCCAGCAGATAAGCTCAAACTGAAGCCCAAAGGCCAGGGGAACATGTTCTCCCCACAGGTCAGCCCTCCACTCCGTGGACAGCAAAAAGAAAGCAGCCAGTGAATGTGGTCAAAGGACAGTCATCAAGGCCTTCCCTGCTAAAATCTAGTTGCTCTAGTGGCCTTGCAGTAGTTACCCAATTATCAGGCTCAGGCCACATGGAGCTGGAGACTTTGAGCTCAGAAAGATGGTAGTCCTCTTCATTACTCACAAACTGACATCCAAGGTGCCTTGAGTGTTCGAGAATATGCTGTGAAGTGCTCAGAATTCTGCAATACATGCTGTGTTTATATCTAAGGGAATAAAGCAAAACATACAGTGATTCAAATTATTACCAAGTACTGCCACACAACTTCTGGTCCCGTGTGTGTGTGTGTGTGTGTGTGTGTGTGTGTGTTTCTATTTGAGAATAGACCAAATAATATTCATATATACTGTAGGAAAGAAGATTTTTGTAGTGGACAGAAAGAAGCAAATGTGCTGCTAGCAAATGAAGACAAAGCAAGTTGCAAAGGCCCAGCACCAGAATTTTTTTAAAAACCACAATATCTTGAGAGTGGATGTACTTTAAGGATAATGTCTCTGTTTCTGCCATCTTTAAAGTGGTTAATAAGTGATATTTAGACAATTCCTTTCATTGATTCCAGCAATAATAGCACTATGTGTCCATGTAACTTAAATATCAAACATATAGAGTGGTAAAGTCATCTTCAGGTGCACAAGTCAGCTTTACTGAAAACCAGGAAGCCCCTAATAAGCTAGCCTCACTCAACCGCTGAATTTTGATTATATATGGAAGACTCCTGACCAAATCAGTCTAGGGGAGGAAGTAAACATTTGATGATGTTAATGTTGATGTGTGCTATGTAATTAATAAGGACAAGGAATTTTCTGTTATCACCATTGAAGACAAAGCCTGGAGAAAAACTAAATATAAAAGGAAGCCTGAGGCTACCATGTTTCTATATTAACCTCATAATGACAATTTATTTCTCAAGTCTCTCACTTTAAATTAATGTAGTTACAGGCCAGCCAAAGAGCTCAGTAGATTAAAGCTCCTGCTTAGGCAGATGCAGTGGCTGGGGTTTGATCCCTGGTGTGCTGTGCCAGCCCCACCCCCAGGGCACACTGAGATGGCAATTGAGACTGGGTGTGGTGGCGCACACCAGTAATCCCAGCTCTTGGGAGGCTGAACAATGGCAGATCACTACAAGTCTGATCTATGTAGTGAGACCCTGTACACCCTTATTAAAATACAAAAAAAAAAAAAAGAAGAAGAAGAAGAAAAAGAAAAGAAAAGGTAGTCACTGTGGATTTTATAGGTATCAGGGCTTATGTGCATTCAGTTTGTGAAATCGCTTTGATTTTTTTTTAGTTGTGTAAGAGTAACAGAACAAATAATTATGCTCACTTTAATGGTCACACACATTTATATGGAGACGTAAAAATAATGAGATATAAAGATGAATACTAACACTTTTTCACTCATTGCTTTTCCCCTTAAACAACAAAAACAACAACAACAAAAGTTTCCTGAAAAAAAGTTGAAGGAACTGCTGTCAGTTAATTCTTTCTCTTTGGAGCTAGTTTTGGCAATGATCTTCAAAAGTATCACCATGCTATCAGGTTCCTGCTGCCAGGAAGACAGAATCAATCATTGACAGAGCCCCTAGACACAAAAAAGGGAAAAATATAGCCCCACCTCTACCACCCCCTGCTCTCAGCTCCAGAGTCCCCTTCATGGTGACGAAAGTTCACTTTCATCCTTTCAGAAGGTGACAGGCTGTACTGCTTCCCACCTGGGGAGATGTAAAAATAAAGAAAACTCAGCTTGCTCTGGAGAAGAGCTGTCAGGCATAGGGACCCCTTTCCTTTAGCAAGCTGCCCAGCATCATCGAGAAGTTATCTCAGGTGTCAGGGAAAACACTATTGATTTTTTTTTTAGTCTGTTTTGTCAACTAGTCAATAAGCCTTGCTTTTTCCTAGCTTTTTTTCTTCTAGCTCTCTTCTCTGGAGCTCCTCTCATTCTCTCTCTCTCTCTCTCTCTCTCTCTCTCTCTCTCTCTCTCTCT
>NDGN011540446.1:3879-20622 GCA_002564285.1 Tympanoctomys barrerae | reverse complement strand
CACACACACACAGAGAGAGAGAGAGAGAGAGAGAGAGAGAGAGAGAGAGAGAGAGAGAGAGGCCGGTGTCATGTCCCCATTTCATAGTCCTCTCAACTAAGACCCATCTCCTAGTAGACTGTTGAGTTATAAGCTCATGAGTGGATCAATCCCTTGTTGAGGTTGCACCCTGATGATGCAGTCTTTCTTACCAGATCCAACCTCCAGCTGTAGGTCTGGAGTGAGGCATGGACTTTAAATTTTTGGAAGTCTCCCCAGTGTATTTGGGTGATCAGCTAGGTTTAGGCACCTTTAACTATAGCAATATCTTGTTAGTTCCACTTAGTGATTGGTCAAAAGCTCTGCAAAATTTAGGTTAGGAGAGAGAAGATGAAGATCAAGGGGTGATACGATGAAAACTCATAGAATGTATAGGGGAAGGGTGAACATGGGTATGCTCACCAAGTGGACATACCAAGATGAAGTAAATTTATTCAGTTTGATTCTTGTGTGTGTAAGTATGTCAAATTTGTTCAGGTAGATGAAACGAAGAAGACAAAATTCTGAGAACCTTTCAAGGGAAGAGCCATGTCCTACTTTTCTGTTGCTATAACAATACCTACAACCAGGAGATTTATGGACAAATGAAGTTTACTTTAGCTCACAGTGCTGGAGGCTGACAAGTCCAAGATTAGTGGTGGCATCGTGCTGCCTCCTAAGATGTTGCAAGGGCAAGTGGCATGTGCAAAAGAAGAAGCAAAACATGAGAGATGGTTCATTTCATAACAACCTCTGATTGTGATTAATCCTATCTCTTTAGAATTAATCCATCTTTTTATCACAGAATAGGGTCCAATAAGGTCCCCCCAAAGAGGAAATGGGGACCTTAACCCCTCTTCTGCCCATGGAGTAGATTCTTGTCTTGTCATGGAAAGGAACTGTAGGATTCATCAGTGAGACACATAGGCAGACTTATTAGGCAGAGTCCCTGAAGTACACCCTTAAGAGTGCTGGGACTGCAGGGTGAGACACTGTGGCTGGGGCTAGTTATTTAGATGGTCTTGGGGTGAGAAACTGGAATTCATGAATTTATAATATCAGGAAAAGCACTGTCTGATTTACAGGAGAAAGTCTAAGGCCTGATTTATAGGTTTTTGATATCTTTTAAAATCCTTAAGAATTTTGGGGTGCATTGCCTGGAAGAAAAAGCAGGCTTAGGGGTGAAAAAAGGGCTTATAACTGTGGATAATTCTGATTATCCCTGAAGCTGCATTTTCTTAAAACTAAAGTTTTAAATTATAATTTTTCTTGCCTTCTTCCTATATTTCTTCTATACTATCTAATTTGAGAAGATATTAATCCTTCTTATGACTTCATTATCTCTCAAAAATCCTGCCTCTCAAAACCATTGCAGGACAATCAAATTTCAAGAGGAGTTTTGAAGGAGTCAAGCTATATTCAAATCAGAGCCAGTGAATCACCAGGTCCAAATATCTGTCTTTTACCATCATTGGAGTGCCACTATAGATAGATGGTCAACAGGGGAATTTCAGAGTTTTTCTGTTTCTTAAGGTTTTTTGGATTGCAACAACCAGAAACTCAATCTAGCTTTATAAAAATGGGAGAAAAATCATGTGGGGTAGGGGGAAGGAAGGAAAGAAGGATAATATGACAGAAGAAAGAGTGAAAGGGAAAGAAGGAAGGAAGAAAAAAAGGAAGGAAGGATAGAAGGACAGAAGAAAGAATGAAAGGGAAGGAAGGAAGGAAAGAAGAAAGGAAGAAGCGAAGGAAGGAAGGAGTGGGAATCTCTTGATCTCTGTTGCTAGATGGGACCTTGGCATGGCTCACAGAGCCAAAGAGGCAAAGCTACAGGAACTAAGTCCTTGGGTCTTGGTATCAGATCTTGCATGAACCAGGCCTGTCTCTTCTCTAAATCTCATCTTCGTAAGTCTCTACTTTTGTTTACATGGCCTCATTCTTCCTAGTACAGGACTGAGGATTGTCCCTGGACAGGAACCTCAAATCAAAGAGAGTTTATTTCCTATCTTGTTATCATTGGTTTCCAGGTTTCTGCAAGTGTCATTCTTTGAAATTGCTTGTTGAAGGACAGGTTTTTGGGCCTCTGTTTAGATGCAGTAAATCTGGGACTTGGCCCTAGAATTTGCAATTTCTAGCAAGTATTCACTTTATATGGATTCTGGTGCTCTTAGTGAGGCAAAAGAAATAAAGACAGGCAGAAAAGAAACAAGGAAATTCATTTTCTGCCTCTCTTCCTACCTTAAAACTTCTTCAGATTGCTGCTCAGTGCTGGAAGTAGAAATGCTAGTCATTTAGGTAAAGACAAATCCAAGTTAATGAGCCCTATATTTACCTCATCTGTGCCATCCCCCTTCGAGACTAAGGGCAACAAGAGAAGAGTAACTAATTTCCAGCATTTACAGGAACACTCATGGCCAGCTATTATAACATTCACTTCCAGAACCCCCATAAACAATGCCTGGAAGTCATTAGCCCCTGTCTTAAATCTCCAGTCACTGCAGGTTCCAGAAAAAACAAAGGCTTGCAGACTACCTGTGGTGAGATCGCCTCCCTTACAATTATATCACATGATCATTAGTCCTGATTTGTCAACTTCACTGGTTTATGAAATATCTGGCAGATTATTAAAGCACTGTCCTGGGTGTAGGTGTGTCGGTGGTTCATGGAGATGAGGCCTTAGGTACTGTGTATGTCCTTTGCATTTTGCTCCCCAGAGCTGTTCCTATCTGCCATGGTATTCTTGCTTGAAGCCAATTGACTATGAACTCAATCTCTCCAAACCATAAGCTCAATTCAGCCTCTCCTCCTTTAAGTTGTGAATGTTAGGTGTTGTGTACAGGGGTACAAAAGCTGACCTACACACCAAGGTCAGGAGCTCGCCCCTTCCTTAGCAGAGACAATCATCTCATGAAACCCAATTGCTCCTTGAATCCTACCACTCACTCTAGAGCTATGGAAACCAGTACTGAGGTAATGGCTGAGGGGCCCTGGCATACATTAGCTGATCCATGAGAGCTGGCCTATGCTTCTGTAAGTGGACCAGTTTGAACCTCTGCATCTGAGTGAGGTACCTATTTCTCAAGCTGGAGTGTTTTTTTCTCTTCTTCCTTACTTTCTAATTCTGTTCAATAAACTTGCATTACACCTTACAATGACCTGCCCTGAAGTTGTTCTTCTGTGACAAATCAAGAACCTACTTGTGGGGTGAGTTGAGGTCCTATTTTCTTTCTGGGAGACCACTTCTGACCCTTTACAAAAAGATAAAATTTGTACTTTGTTTTAGTCAGTTTAGAGGTAGGTAAAGAGCTTTTCCTGCATTGTCTTGTTCTCAGTTTCTTTTATCTCAAAATACTGTGCAGCTAGTTGTGGTGGTACATGCCTATAATCGCAGCACTCTGGATGCCAAGGCAGGATGATCACTGCAAGTTTGAGACCAGGAAATGTGGCATAGTTTGAGGTGACACATTCTGAACCCCTTCTTTACCTACTGCTTCACAGTTGTAATCAACTCAGTGCTTTACCAGCTTTTCTTCTTTCGTAGCCTTCAGTGTACACCAAGAGAGAAGGTGCTACATTCTTCTTACCAGTATTGTGGAGGAAGAGAAGGGATGCAACTGGCTTGTGACTGAATTTCCAAACTAGAAGAAATACTAGGTGTTAAAAATAGTATTTTCAACTTTTCCCTCCCAATGATGACAAAAATATAAAGGAAAATGAAAGTGGGAAAAGATAATAATAAAAGCATGGAAATTAAAAAGAGAGGAGCTAGATGACTTAGTAATCAGAGAGCTGGAAGCTTTACCAGACAGCAAAGAACCAGAGGCATTGCGTGACCTGCGATGGTGACACTAAGGAGAGGATTTGGAGACATGGTTCTGCCTCTGGATCTTCTTCTGGGTGACAGTGGTGAGGTGACAATGGTTAACCTGCTTTGGAAGAATCTGAATGACTGACCTCAAGAACTATGAGATCCAGGAATGTATTTCTGGCCCGAAATTGGGCATTTATTGGGAAGTTGTCATGTCCACAGACAGGTGCCTTTTGCAGCCCATCCCCACCTCCTTCTGAGCACGAGGGCTGTCAGGCTCCCGCACTGACCCAAAGCAACCATTTTTCAGTAAAACAGATCTGACCAGGAGAAAAGGTACTTAAGAGATGCCCAGTTTCGATTCCCAGTAAGTAAAATATCCAGGACAAGACACGAACTGCAAAGCCTCTGACTATGAAGGATCAGTTCTGCAGATTCCAGTCAGTTCCCAGGACCTCTTCCCCCAGTGGAGAGCCAAGTCAAGAGCCACTTACATCATCTGCGAGACAAAGGGGACTCCAAGACTGGAAAAGGAAACAACATGTGGGAAAGAAGAGAAAGGAAACAGAAAGGAATGTCATGGATGGAAGAAAACCTTAAAAAAAGAAAAGAAAGTAAAGCTATAATTGACATTTGCAGGAAAAGATCTTGGATCCTGGAAAACAGGATGCTATTTTTAAAGCATAATTCTGTAAATTAAAAATAGCATAGCTGAAGTTAAATATGCAGTAGAAGTTTGGAAGATAAAGTGGAAAAAATCTATCAGAAAGTAGAACAAGAAGGCATGAGATGAAACATAAAAATGAAGAAATTAATCCAAGAATTCTAATATTTGAGTATTATAACCCTGAAATAAAACAAAGACACTGGTTGAAGGAAGGATTGGGAAAAGAGTCCCTGGAAATCAATGGCAGTGGTCCTCAAATTGTAAAGTCTCATAGTGTCTCCAAGGACATCTTGGAGAGCTGTATTGGTTGCATCTGTGGGTTAAAATGACAGGGCTGGCCCCTGCAGTGACACAGTTCACAATCTGTCCAACTGGGGATGGCAGCCTAATGAATGCCCAAAGACCCATGACATGACATTTTGACAGGAAAACTTCAAGTATTAGATAGAAAAAAAAAATTGTCAAAGACCTCAAAGAGAAGAACAAGTCAGGTCCAGATTCTTAAAAAAAAGAATTGAGTCAGGTTTGCCATAGTTAGGGTTGGGAACATTCCCAAAAGACCTATGTGTAAAAGACTCAGTCTCCAGGTTCATGCTTTTGGGACAGGGTAGAATCTTGAGAAGGTCTGGCCTGGTGTGAGGATTTCTGGTCATTGGTGGTGTGCTTTTGAAGGGGATTTTGAGACCCTAGTGCCTGCCTGCCTGCCAATCTAATCTAATCTAATCTAATCTAATCTAATCTAATCTATCAATTGAGACAAGGTCTCTGTAATTCAGACTGGCTGGGACCTCACTATGTAGAGAGGCTGGCCTCAAATTTATAATAATCTTCCTGCCTTAGCCTCCCAGTGCTGGGATTGCAGTTGTATCCCATTATGCCTGGCTTTTTCTCTTTCTTTTCTGTTCCTGGCCTTCAGATCTTGCCTTATTACTGGTTTAATAGTGATGAGGCCAAATAAATCTGGCATGCTTTTAGGTTGATTATCTCAGATTTTCTTTATAGTAATGGACAGCAATTCAGTATGAGACTTTTCAGGCAGGTGCATGGTGTTTCCCTATAATCCCAGCACTGAGGGAGGCCAAGGTAGGAGAAATACAGGTTCCTGTCTGTCTTAGTTACTTTTTAACTCATTGCTGGGACAAATACCCTACACTCAAAATGAAGGAAGGAAAGGTTTATTTAGCTTAAGCTCCTCCAAAATTGCACAAATGCAAAGTGGCACGTGGAGGACCAGGACTTCTCCAAGGAAGGCAAGGGAGGTAAGGGGGGCAGAAGCCTTCCTCAACTCTTTTGTATATTCTTTTTGGGCTGGAGCACTCTGGGGAGGCCCAATTCCTGTGCCCTAGGGTGGAGCCCATCACAGGGGGAAGGGAGAAGCTAATCCTGCTAGGGCGGAAACCAATTGTGTCCAGGGTGGGGCCCACACATGAAGCTCATCTAGCCAAGTTTCCGACATCTCAAGTTGACACAATGTATCAACCAACACACTGTTGCAGTTGGGCAATTTAGCAAGACCTTGCCTCAAAGAATGAAAAGGGCTACAGCTACCACTGTAGCTCAGTGGTAGAATACCCCTGAGTTCAATTCCTAGTACTGCAGGGAAAAAATTTCTCACAGAACTATCATAGTCAGAATGCTGTAGAATAGTAAAAATTCTTAGAAAAAATAGTAATTTCCAAACTATAATTCTATACTTGGTTATTTTATGTAGTCTCTTTCATTGTAAACAGCAGAATCTGTAAATATTTTTTAAAAATTTCTTTGTGTGTGTGTGAGTGTGTGTGTGTGTGTGTGTGTGTGTGTGTATTTTTAGGGAAGGGTCTAGAAGATGTTCAGGGTCTCACTACTAGATCGAACTCATAGTGATCCACCTGTTTACAGGGATTACAGGTGTATGCCAACACATCCAGTCTCAATTGCCCTCTCAGTGCACCCCAAGGGTGGAGCTGGCACAGCAGGCCCAGGGGGTTAACCTCCAGTCCCTGCGCATGCTTTGCAAGTGCTTTAATCTGCTGAGCTATTTGGCCGGCCCTGTAGAATTAAACAGATGAGAAATCCTGTCTCAGATTGCTCTGTTTAGAAACCTTCCTGATTTTCCAGAGGAGGGTTTGTACCCTGCATCACCAGGGTCTGCAGCCAGAGACCACTGCAGGGACTGCATTGGGGCAGGCAGCCTCACGGCCACACCAGGCAGAAGCATCAGAACAGGCAGCAGTGGTGAAGATCACGCCTGCCGCAGCCCTGCCCCTTCAGAGAGGACCTTACTAAGTCTCCACGGTTCACTGAAAGGGTGGACACTGCAGCAGCTGCTTTCTCATGTCTATGACCTCAAGTTTCCTGCAGGTCTGGCTCACTAGGCCAACAGACTCATCTGAGTTTAGGTCATGGAAAGAGCTTAGATTTCACATCTTCCTGCTACAGGAGAGCACAGTCCCAGTGTAACGTCGGAAAAGTGAGACTCAAGATGTAGGAAGTCTACAAAAGGAAAGAGAAAATATGTGAGATGGCATAAAATATTCCCTGTACCAGACAAGCTATTAAGAGTGGGGTAGAAGGAACACAGGTCTATATAGGCAAGTCTTTAAAAACCCACTATCCCTTCAACCTTTGTCAAAAAATTACTATAAGAAGGTCTGTCTATGTGCACAAGGAAAATAAGGCATGGAACCCAGGAAAGGGGGCCAGCAGATGCAAGTGAGGAAGAGAAGCCCTGTAAACATGGCAGAAGGAAGCTGCAGTTAACTGCTGAGGCAGGGGCTGAGAGAGCAGTGCCTTCAGCCTGAAGGGAGAACTGAGGGCTTCAGAAGGCCTCACTGCAAGCAGACAGGTTATCCAGTGAGTGTGAATGTCACGAGAGTGGAGGGATGTTTGGATGGTTGCACGGTTTGGCCATAGGTTAGGGAGGAACATGGACAAGAGCAACATAACATAGCAAAGGGGAGAAAGAATGAAAGTTGTTAATTTTGAAGAGAACAAAAAGTTGCAAAAGAAAAGTGTAACCAAAATGCAATATAGTAAATGTTTACAACCACCTGTGAAAAGTAAATGCATCATTATAAAATGTAGGGCTGGGAGATAGTTTGGTGGCCTAGGCGCCTGCCTGGCAAGCGCAAGGACCCACGTCCAATACCTGGTACTGCATGCTGTGTGGGCCTCAGAACTCCAGGCACGCTGTGCTAACAACCAAAACTGGGCATGGTGGCACACTCCTGCAATCCCAACACTGGGGAGGTTGAGACAGGAGGATCAGTATGAGTCTGAACTGATAGCAAGACCCTGTAACAAAAATCAAAAATAAGAAATCCAAAATGTACACACTAGCCATTAGCAAAATAATGAAATCTGTAATTGTATTAGGAAAATGAGGGAGAGGACATATGTACAGTCATTTGCCACAGGATGATATTTTGGTTGAGAATAGACCATGTATATAAGGATGATTACATAGGGTTATAATAAAGCTAAAACACTGTGATCATCTAGTTATGTAGCATTGTGTGGTTGCAGTCAAATGTAACTCATCAATGTAGGGTTGCTGGTTAAATCTGTGCTGCCAGTTGTATAAAAATATAGTGACACAATTATGTACAGTATACAATACTAAGTATGTTACTAGTTTACATGATATTGTTATCTTAGAGCATACGTCCACTTATGAAACAGTACACCATGTTATACAATAGTGGTCTCATGTGCCTTGTGCTTACTGAATTCCCTGGTATCAAGAGACTACATGGAGTGATTGACCTAGACCATCTGGGTTTCTATAAACACTGTTTTTCACATGATAATAACATTGCCTAACACATTTTTTTGAGAATGTCCTTGTCATTAAGGGATGCGTACAGATGAGGGGATGTGAGTTATTATCTCTCATCATTAAACACCAACATATAATATTTGAATTTTTTAAAAAAATGAAATTTCTAGGTCTGGGGATATAACTCAGTGGCAGTGCCTGACTAGGAAGCTCAAAGTTCTGAGTTCAGTTCCTAGTACCAAAAAAGAGGTTTATAATATTTTTAATGAAATGTATTTATATTAAAGAAATTACATTTATATTCATTAATAGCATGATTAATAATTTAGATAATCATAATTGTAAGCTAAGTACATTATATTAAAGTATGAAGGCAAATGTTAGAATAAAGGTCTTTCAAAGTGAACTTGTCAGGAGGGGTTCTTGTTCTGAGGAGGGGGAGGCTGAGCAGGAGGGCTCTTGTTTTTCATTTTAAGCTGTGTTGAACTCTTTGACTGTACAAGTATGAATATTCATAATTTAATAGCTAACAAAAATACATTACAGATTTTTACAACCTCTGTGTCCCAGATTATAGCTCTTTGCTGTTTTTATTCTATGATACAATGATAAAGACCTGAATTCTTTAATAGTGAGCAATACTTTAAAAGGCATAAATGAGGTATTTGTGTGTAGTTTTGGGAAAAAACAATGAATAAAGTTATGTTCAGTTTGTATTTAAGCACAGTTAAGAGCCAGGTCTCTGCTATACAGATCAAAAAGTAGGTTCAAGTTATAGAAGTAACTGAACCTTAAAGAAGAAATGGAAGAAGAAAGAGATGAAAAGGTACTACAGGTTGGTGATTTTGTGGCAGGGTGGTTAGGTTCCTATAATAGTAGTAACTGGCTAATCACCAAGGCACTTGAGAGCAGCTGGTTGGAAAATTCACAATCCCTCACAAGCTCTCACAAGCATTTACCATTTACACAAGTTCAGTCTATTTAGAGATCAGTAAAAGGTCAAGTCCTACAGTGCACTGAACAGTGGCTTTTGTGGAGTACTGGGAGAAGATGATACTTGGGTAGGATCATACTACACAGTAGAAAGTACTAAAAATCGAAAGAAAGAATTCAGATGTGATATGGTGAAGACGGTTGACTACAGTACACAGGAGTGATTTTTCTTGTATCTTGGTTTAAAATACATTTTTTGCTTTTTTCTTAATATAGAATTAAATGTACTCATGATAGAAAATATAACTACCTCAGATAGTTTTTGTAAAGTCTCATGAGATGATCCCACTTGAAGTTAAAGAGCCTGGGACTTAGTGTTAGATCTGAATGGAAACAATGACCTTGCTGATGAGAGTCTCTGTGCCTACATGTTCCTTCCTCTCTTTGAACTTTGGTTGGTGTCTTCATCATTTGAATGGGGAAGATCCAGTTGGCACCTTTTGGATTTCTTGGCTGTCTCATCTCCTTTCTCTGGAAGCTTCTCATTGCTTTCATCTTTACAGGATCACTCAATAGGAAGCCATAAGCCCCCATGTGATGGGTGAGTGCACCTGGGGTTCACATCTAGCTGGTGCTGGATCAATCAGCTGCTTTCTTTTGGAAAATTTGCGCACCTGTGGGCCAGGAATGGCATGTCTGAATTTAGCAGACCATATGTGCAACCTATTCCACAGAGTCCCACAGAAGCAGAAAAAAGCAGCTGATTCTCAGAAGAATGAATGTACTAAGAGATCTAGATGATAGATGGAGATTAAATCCCAAGAGATCTTCATTTCCCAATACTATCCACTTCATAAAGCCCTGCTGGTCTCCTCCCTTAGTATTCATTTACTTATAAAAGTCTTAACTCATAATAATATCTGTCTGCACAGTTTATATACAGTAAGACCTCAGTTTGAGCCTTTAAGTACAATTTGAAGAGCCTATTTCCATGTATTGGTCGGACCTACACCCAAACATGAACTGTGGTCCTCGGCTGAAGGAGACCTCAGCCATTCTCTCGTCTCCTTGGATCCCTGACTTCTTCTGCAGTGAGGCTTCAACAGAGCACCCATTCAATGTGCAAAAGGAGTCACTGTGGCCTTTAACATTGAGTTAGAGCCCCATAAGATCCTTCAACCCTTTTTGGACTCTGATGAAGACAACTCTAATTTGTGCAAGATGGACCTTAATACTTAATTGTGACCTCAATTCTTAAATATTTCATTGAATTGGTAAAAAGTAAGCACTGCAATGCATAGAAGGCTTTTGGTCAACTCTCTGGGGTGCCTTTGGGTCATCCTGAATCTAGAAACAAGGGAAAATGTGTTGTTGTATAAATAGGGACTTTTGTAAAATATACTTAAACATATTTTGCTATCAACTACAAGAAAAAAATAGGTAGGCTGTTGAGCCTTTGTGAAAATATAATGAGTTTCAAAGGTACATGCATCCATTCTTTATCCTGTGGGTTATTTTCTCTCAATTTGAAGTACAGTCAGCTCTCCATATCCACAGGTAGACTCCACATCTGTGAAGTCAACCATCGGTGGATTGAGAACATTTGGGGGAAAAACTCATCTCTACTAACCCTGTAAAGGTCTTTTTACTTATCATAATTCCGTAAACAATATAAAATAATAACTATATATCATTTATATTATGTTAGGTATTATAGATAGTCTAGAAATGATTTAACAGACATAGGAGGATAGGCATAGTTGGTATGTGACTACACTGCCATTTGACATTTTATGTTAGAGACTTAACCATCTGAGATTTTGACATTTTCCTATGTAATCTAAAGGATAGTTATAGTTATTATTAAAAGGGTCCTTGTATCAATTTATGCTGAGGCCATTTCAAACTGGTTTGAAAACTAAATTAATGCTAATTAAGGATAAAGAAAAAATTAAGTTAAAGATATTGCCCTGGCAAAGGCAGTTTGAGCCAGGACATAATTCTATTAGGTACCCATTGTTTATTCCTGTTTGTTTTGTCAAATTCATCAGGTTGAATTCAGGAGGGAAATATTGTTTCATCCACTTCGTATAGCTGATCAAGTTTTCTTTAAGCTTTGGCACTTTAGCATTTACAAACACTAAACATAATATAATAGGTTATGGAAAAAAGATGTTATAATATAAAACTTAATTGACACAGTTTTTAACTGAAGATCCATACTGCACTGTATTATTTGAACAGCATTTTATGCCATATGAGATTGTATATACATGTAAGAGGGTTTTGCATTTAAGAACTACAAAGGGATTGGAGATGTGTGTTAGTAGTCAAAAGATGTTCAAATTAAAATTAAGCCATGTTAAAAGATATCAACGAACTGGTATCCAATATCTGACCTTTCCTATTAATTTATTCTTGGCTTCTGTGTGTTTTCTGGGCATGCAAAGCCCTGTAGATCTCAGTTGTTACAATTAAATCCATTAATGTAAAAATTTGTGATATTTCTCTGTGTGTTTGCTGATTCTACCCACTTGAGTCATTTATATTTAGAAGATACTTTGAAGCTAAGGAATTAAGTGAGCCTTTCTAATTATATTAAAATACTGTAACATTTAAGCACTTAGGTTTCTTTTCAGCCTAAGTTAGAGATCTCAGAAATAACTACTACTTTTTATTCATTGGCCTTCGAGAGAACTGAGTCGAGTGAGAATACATGTGAGAGTGGAGCTTCAGGCTACATGAGTGAGGTGAGCTTGGGTTACCCTTTGGAACAAAGTGCAAAAGTAAGAGATTGGAGGCCATATGTCTTATGGAATCTTAAAAATAGATCATTGGTCTGATTACAAAGGTCCTCAGTTTGAGCCTTGAAGTAAGACTTGAAAAGTTTGCTTCTTAGAATCCAAATAATTTACATGCCTCCCACTGTAAATATTTGTCAAGTGATAGTTAAGAAAATGACAGTCTAGAATATAAGTATATATTTTTACTTAAAATCTTAAAACTTTCTAAAGGCAAGTTTAAGTAGCAGTCGGTTACTTTATTCTTGGATTTGCCCAAGTAGCATTGGAGATTTTTTCAGTGGTCTATTTTCATAGCATGATAATTTATCCATTGGAAGCCAGCTTGACAACTTGAGGATGAAGCAGTACTGTGCCTTCTAATGAGGATTCCCAAAATGGAATCAGCATATTAATAAACCTGCCCATCAACCATCTGAAATCCATTAACTGTACAATTTGCAAAGATGTAGCCTACGTTGACACTTTGCTTCTAGTCTTTTAACTTAATTAACTTCTGACTATTGGCTTCATTAAGTGTTGTTAGTAAATCCAAGGGGAAATGAGCTTAGTAAAATTATAAGGAATCTTTTTATACTGTACTCTTAAAAAAATCCTCTAATATGAATTTTAAAGAATCCTTAATTGGTAAAAACCATCAAAAGTCAAATCTGCCATCCTTAGAATAGCCACTACTTTTTGATTGACTTTAACTAGCAGCTATCAGTCAACTGACAATCTTCAGTAGAAATATGATGCCCCTATATACTACTTGGCTAGTATCTTGTAAATACTATTATAGGATTTTGCCTCTTAGCTGTCAGTCAATGAAAAAGGAAAAAAGGAAACCACAAAATGCCTTTGAGGTGCAGTGGGGTCTGTTCTTTTCTGAACAGAGCAGAGATAAAGATTAACAATGCAAATATTCACCTTATAAATTTCCAATTAGTTTCAATCCAGGCGAATACATGGCAATGAACATTATATTCCAGCACTATTGTTTTTCTGAAGCTAGCATAAATCTGACAATTTAAGAAAATGGATGAATATTCATTCACTCAACAATTATTTATACAATGAAATACTAGATGAAGCTAAAGATGTGGGGAGACCTAGCCCTGTAAGGTGTGCTAGATCATATGGATTCTGTATTTTATTATTTACAAATTTGGAAAGCAGTGGCATTATTTTAAACAGGAGTATTAAAAAAGTTGTGCTATGTAGAGAATACATTGCAGTAAGGTAAGAGCGAAGAAAGAGTACAAAGTGGGGTAGCACAATGGCAGTGGAGAAAAGCATGCAAAAGCAGGTTTATAGGCCTCTAAACCAGTAGTTAAGCAAACTGAGAATTTTAAAGAATAATTGTGCATTTTTTCTTAGAGGAAAGATTATGTTTTAAAGGTTTGGTAAATTAGAAAACATACACCTATACAGCCACTTGTTATTTTTCATCTGAAGTTTTGGGAAGGATCTAAAACTCAATGCATTTCATCCATGCTATAGTTATGTAACAGGACAAAAGTGTTCTATGGGGCACATAAGGAAGAGAACTGAACATAGAGATGTATTAAATATCAAACAATGGTATTCAGACATAATGTTTTAAAATTCTGAGTAGTTTTCAATGGATAGTGCAAGGGAAAGACTTCCTCATGCTGACTGATTCAAGATGATTCAAGTTAGGAATGCAGGTTCTGCATCGCTGAATGTATGACTGGGACCTGCCTGATGCAGATACATCTTGCAAGGAAGTTGTCCGTGGTGGGAGGTCTCCCAGAACAAGTGAAGCCAGGATCTCCCTAAGCAGATACCCTGTTTTCCAGAGATGGCACCAAGTGGTTTATGATTTTGGAATAAGAAGTCTGACAGTCAGTTTGGCTGAAGCAGGTTTTGATTTGGAGGCTTGGCTTAGGCCAAGACACCATAACATTTTTGAGCAGCACAACAAAGCACTATGTCATCGGTGGCTATGTTCTCCATCTCTTTATGGAAATAACAATTATATGAAATTAGCTTCAACACTGAATATTACAACATGGTAGAAGGAGCAGAGGCTTTGAAGTTAGACACAACTAACTTCTGCTTTTTTCCTACCAAATGAGTGAGTCAAATAATAGCCTCAAGTCTCTCTTTTTGCTGATGAGAAAGAAAAGTAGAAAAAGGAGGTATTGGTACCATTTTCCCTCCAGGTTGTTAGGAATAAGAAGAAAAATCTAGTTAATAGTAGATATTTAATGGTTGTTTTAAGTTTCAAGAATTTTGAATTACAGAGGAAGAAAAACTTTCCTTGTTGAAGAAATTAAGATAAGAAAATAGCATTTGTTCTGATTACCCCAGAGCAAAGATTAATGTCACAAAGCTTGAAAATGTTAACCTTTGTGTTATTGAATAATCAGAGACCTAAAAAAGTACAAAATGTGCAAATTGTAAAGTCTAAGCAAGTATAAAAGGAATTAGAAAGGGAAAGATGAGTACAAGCTTTTAGTAAACTGGAAACTATTAGTCTCAATAGGCTGATTAGAATGTGGATAAGCATGTGAGAGGAGGGTGTGACAGGAAACTGGAAATATCCATTACCGCTCTCTCATGAACTGAAATTCTCCTCCCTGACCAGGATCAGGGCTAGAAGAACCAGCCAAAACAGATGATCTTTCTGTTTTCCTTTTCCTGGTTCAATTTCTGCAGGACTCTTGACTCTCAGCCAGTGTAACTCAAAAAGGCCTCTGCTTTCAGGAGCAGGTACAACTGCCAAATTCTGTCTCACATCTTCAGAATCAAAGGTAGAATTTTACACTGTCTAATGCACTGGACAAAGAGCAAAACGACTCTGATTTCTTGAGAGCAACATTTTTATGCAGTGAAGTTTGTGGTGTGCTCTGTAAAATGCAGAGAACATTATGTCAATGCTCAATTTCAAGAGATCTTGCAATCTAATTTAACAGACTGTGAGAATGTGAAGTGAGATTGATTGCCCTAAGATTCAGATGGTAAAATTCATCCTTAATGGATTGACGAAGAAAAGTGTAGCTCCCTTGTGAATTGAAGATGAGAGAGCACTGTGTGGGGTGACTGTCAGGCATAAAGGAACAAATACACATGAAAACACTCACAGTGCTACTCAGAACACAGTGTTCCATATGTGTGAGCCTTATTGACTTCAAGTAGCATTTCCTAACTTGCCTGATAACAATTTCCTGGAAGGGTTTGTTAAAGGCTCTTCCCTAAAGATTATATGTTGGTTGGCCTAAAAAGGTGGGGAAGGTGGGGTGTTTCTGTTTAACATATACTGTAGAATTCTTTAGATTTTTCTGATATAGAAAACATTATCAGCAAGCAGTGTGCTCAAGTTTTTGGTATTTTGGATTCACCTTCTGTTAGAGTCCAGGGATATGGTGAAGAGCCTGCTTATTAATAAGAATCCAGTGTAATGCTCAGGCTGTTAGTGAAGGAAAGGGGTTTTAGCCAATTTTATTTCATTTTTTTATGTATTTATTTTTTTTAGCGGAAACTGGGATTGAACTCAGGCCCTGTGCTTGCCATGGAAGCACTTATTCTACTGAGCCATCTCCCCGACCCCTTTAGCCAACTTTTAACAAAGAACGTCCCTTGAAGAGATTCACTGGTGTCTTATAATCTCTTCTCAACATTGGCTTTTGTCCCAAATATAAAAAAATATGAGAGAAAAAGGAATCAAGTGAGTCCTTTAAACTTCAGATTTCCAGACTTGTCCTGCTAAAACTTTTTAATTGGTAGATTTCTGGGACAGTCTTAGCACCAGCCAATTTAGGTTTTCTAGACAATTCTGCTGTGCATCATGGTGTGAGAGCTGCCACGGCAAACAGAAACACAAAACAGCACCCATGATTTGGAGGTAGATTTATTTAACATTGGAAAAGCACTGACAGCGAATCAATTGTCCCTCAAAATGTCAGGCCACATAGGCCCTAGGAGGATGATTTTTATGGGGTTGCAAAAGGGGTGTGTGTGTGTGTGTGTGTGTGTGTGTGTGTGTGTGTGTGGTTAACAGAGGTAGAGTACTTGGCTGTCTTTGATTGGTTCTTACAATATGCCTCACAGTGACCAGTTATTTCTAAGAAACAGAAACAACTGAAACTGCAACAGGAACTATTATCTGGGCAACTGAGAAACTGAAGTATACTGGCTGCGAAGGGTAGGGAGGGCTCGGGCATCTTCTGCTACATTTCCCCCCTCTTTTAGTTTCCTCTTCCAACCTTTGCTGAGCATGTTATTTGTGATCTTTTGAGGCAAGGCCCAACTAGAAACAGTAACTTTAGGGTTGTCAGTGATCCTAGGATGGGCCCTAGCCAAGCTCCCCAAGATTGTCTTATTACAGAGCTTTTCCTAAATTGTTTTTAGGAAGAGACATAATGTAGGCCTGTTTAGTCTGTAACATGACTCTGTAAGGTCGTGAGGGAGCAAATTTGATCTAGGCGTGTGTCTAATGTGCTTTGGACACTTATCAATAAGTGTTTGATTGATTACTTTATTTTCTTAGAGCACCTGTCTGTACAGATTAAAGCAAAAAACACAGCAGGGGGCAGGGAAGCAAAGAATAGGTATGGAGCAAACCTATGATTGTTTCCTCAAGGTTCAGATGTGCATGGACTGGTCAGCATCTGGAGTGACCAGAGTAGGACTTTGCATATGTCATATGTTTAGAGTGAGTCCCAGAGGAGCTGTCCACATAAATTCTTTTCTTTCTTTCTTTTTTTTTTTTTTTTTTTTTGCAGAACTGGGGATTGAACTCAGGCCCTTG
>NDGN011540443.1:0-10687 GCA_002564285.1 Tympanoctomys barrerae | reverse complement strand
CACAGAGAGCAAATTGGTCAAGCAATGGCCGTGACTCATCCACATGGCTGACAGTGACAAAAGGTTCCAGGATAAATCCTGAGGGGATCTTACTGACCTTATCAGATAGCAAAAGTTATATTTTTAGTTATATAGGTCTTGCTTTAACTTGGTCTTAACCATCCAGCAGAAAAGTGTAACCACAAGGTATAAAAAGTAAAGCCATATCACTATGCTGAGCTGTAAAAGGCTCAAGTCAACAACTTCAGACATTTGCCAGTTGCACTGATAACTCAATACTATTATGGACTATTGGACTATATTGGGTTATTTATCTGAATTCAAGTACTTGTAATATTTAGATTAGTTTCAAGTATGAAAAGGTCCTTTAAAGACTTTTCCAAATACAGCTTCTCTAACTACAGCGGAGCACCCATCTCTGAAAAAACAAAATGAAAAAGAAGGATATGTTGGGAGCCATGAAGCTAGGAAATTGTTCAAATATACATATGCGGGACTTGGCCCAGAGCCTAAAGCAAACAAACTAGCTCACTCCTGAGATGAACATCCTGTCTGGTTAAGGTTAGCTACCAGCTGCTAGGCAACCTAGTGTCATGCGTTACTAACTTCACAAAAGTGTAAATAAAGGACTGTTTTGTTATAAAATAAAAGGGAAGAAAAAATATATATGTATACACAAGAGAGTTAGGATAGATATACAGCTACTTTCCCTTAGTTCACTGAGAATAAAATTTTGTACTAATACTGTTTAGACAAGATATCATGTCTGCATCTTGTCCTTTGAATAACTGCTATGAAGACAATAATATTCAATGTATTAATTACTGTAAACATCCAACTAACCTGTTTCAAAACTGCTTCATCTTTTTTCTCATGAAAATAAATAAAAATTTAAAAATAAAAAAGAGATACCCTATAGTAATCTTTAGAGAATGCATTAGCATCTTAGATAGAGCTTGATAAACTATATACTTGCCAAATGACATAGTAAACAGTCCTTCCAAACCTTGGCTATTATGAGATTCAGTTTCTTAACCTCTTTCTCATCCCTTTCCTTAGAAAACTGGCCTAGAGCAGCTTTAGTTCCACTCACTAAGGAAAACAAAGGTGTCTCCCAGTGTCAGCCAAGATGTCCAGCTGTTCAAAAGATGAAACTATCAAGAGACAGTTTTACTGAAATCCCAAAAATGAAAGGCTAACTTTTTTTCCCTGAAATCCCAAATGAAAGGTTGAGATTTTGATTCTATGCCTTCCCTCTTTGTGAGTGTGTACCAAAGATTACAAAGAAAACTTTTCCAAGACGTGTTTACAACAGTGTCTATTTTTAGGGAAAAAGAAATCTTTATGTGTGCTTTTTTAGAGCCACTGTCGAAACACCATATAAACTAAAGTCCCACAGATGTATTTTTTTCTGAAATGTTTACCAGAGTTAGGTCATAATACAGAATTGCAAGACTGAAAGTGACATGTTGAGAGAAACACACTTTAGGCTTTCTGTAGAGCGGGAGAGAAGGGTCCCAATGGACACATAAAAAAGAGCCATCTATAAACTGGGATTCTTATCATATATTCACTTTAAATAAGTGTCAGACCAGGAATCTCAAGAGCAAGTGCGTGCAGTAGGTAAAATTGAATTAAGCTGTTCATCTATCCAGGAATTACTGAGAAAGTGGCTTCTTTTCAACTGGAGAACATTTTAAAGCACTTAATGAACTGGAGCCTCCTAAAAGTGAAGTTGTGTGGAAGAAGCTAAGTGAAGGCTGTTCCCTACCAAAGGACATGCTGAAATTAGCCAGATTTCCTACAGCAACACAGCAGATAATTGACTCTTCCTCTTTTTGGTTCTCCATTTAGAAAAGTTTAAATCTGGCAGAGCTACAAACTAAAATTTGAGCTGTGAGTACTGTTTGTAAGAATTTCCATGTCCCCTAAACAGAAAAAAAGTTAATAGGCTGTAGTTGGATGAAATGGATCTTTTTCTTCTAGATAATCAGATCACCACATCCTTATGAAATAAAAATTTCCAGAAATGATCCAACCAAGATTTTGTGTTGTAGGTAATCCCCTGGGCTAATACTATCCTTAACAGTAACAGCAATCACTTCTTCTGATTCTTTTTGTAATAGAGGGAGATGCTTCATTCAAAGAGAATTTCTTTGAGGCTTTCCTGATAGCATCAGTAACACAAAGCATACAAGACTTGTGACTTTCAGTTTCATCAACATTGTGAACCGCGGGCGACAGCTTCTCTCTTACACTGTCTCTAAGGGAAGAACTAGGTATTTATAAAACTAAAATATTCCTTAAATTCTTCAAAAAGCTGAGATGAGAAAGAACTGTACCATATCTATTAAACAAGGGCCTTTGAACTCTAAGAGAAATGGTAATGTAAATACTGACTTGTGTGGCAAAAATCCTGAAAGGAAATTATACCTATTAATTGTACCAAATCTTGGAAAATTTTATTCACGAATGACTGAAGGCCAGGCTTGGAGATAGAAAAAATTATGCCCCATGAAAAAGTTCCCTGATTGTGTCAGTTTCTGAAATAAAAATTGTGGAGCACACAAGTGGCCCAACACAACCTTGGGGTAGAATGCAGTGATGGAGAACGGTTTAAACTCTCCAATATGAACTTAGAAATGCATCGTGCAGCCTCAGCACAGCTACAGTTCACTACAAGAAAGATGCAAGTTGTATGATTGAATTGAAAAAGAAAAGAGAGGAAGGCCGGGCAGGACAGAGAAGCTATGAAGACAGTCACTGCACGCTTTTCCTCAGAAGACCATGTTACCCTGGATACTGGACGGAACATCAGCGTAGAGCATCCAGTTATCTCACTTGTTAGTTATCTATTATGTTGCGGTACATGTTTTAAAAATCTTATGTAATGTATTTGCTCCTAACAGTTAACATTGTGCTATAGTTTCTTTTTCAGTTGAAATGGAATTTTAGTGTTTAAGGTTAATTAAACATTTATCAGTTTTGCTGTGCAGGTTCTATTTATCTTCAAAAGTATGAACATGGCGTTTCTTGTCAGCCCGCGTATGGGAAGTTGGCCCGAGTGCTCTTCTAGCCTCCACTCCAGCTGGCTTTTCTTTTCCTCTTGCTTTGAGGATATTCTTAATAAACAAGCCAATAAAGCAAAACTTTGGAGAAAGTACACTGTAGTAGTAGGAGAAGCTAGGTAGGTTAAATTAAATGGATATAAAGGTAATGAATGGAATAAGGTTGAAATAGATAAACACAGGTTTTAATGAAATTAATGATTTCACAAAGAAAGACTAGCAGTCTTAACCCTAGCACTACCTCATGAATCAATCACAAATGCTATGTTCCATTTTCTCTAAAATTCCCATCTCAAACTGAACAAGGCTTTGAGGGGGCGTCTAGACCCAAACCGTAACCATGGCCTCGTGCGGGAGGTACTCGGCTGCTCGCTGCTAAGGATGTAGGGTTTCAAGAAAGGAACTTGCCAAGTATTTGATGCTGAGCCAGAGAAACCCACTCTTAAGATAGCTCCAAGACCGCAGTTTCCATTCCCACACTGGTGTGCCTCTGTCATTCTGGGGAAGCTCCTGGTCACACGGATGCTGGTGCTAATTAGCAGTAGTACAATCGAGAGGTTTCAATGACACATTATCCTAACTAGAGCTCACTTGTGCTAAGTTCTTTCCACTTGAGGAGTTCAAGAGTATCACTTAGCATGCTGATTGCATGCCATCCTATAGAACTTGGTGTGTTTCTATTGACTCTTGCCATGTAGGGACACCACTAATCAATGAAGTTAAACACAGAATATAATATAGTGAAGCACGTTTGAACAAATCTCATCATTTGGTGTAGAGTAATTTATTATGATCACTAATTACCATTGTAGTTGTAAGTATTGTTAGACTAGCATTGAATAAAACTATGTCTTTGTAAATTTTCTCAAATGGAGAAACACTTGTTATTAGTATCATCTATTTTTCAAGTTGAATTTGTTTTTAAATAGTTAAGTTAGATATACAGCTCCATTCTCTTAATTCAATGAATAGAGAGGTTTGTTCTAATAGTGTTTGAGACAGTATATCATGTCTGCATCTTGTACAAGGAATGACCACTAAGACAACAATATGCAATGTATTAATTATTGAAAATGTGTCAGTAATTGAGTATGAAACTGTCTTATTTATATTTGTTTCTCAATAAAATTATTTTTAAAAAGATGAGATATATATGAATGTATATAGTATGTTTTCTATAAAGCAAAACAATGAAAGGAATATTCATGAACTTAACGATAGGTCTAAAATTAGACATTACCACATTTGTTTTTCTCCCACTATGCTATTTCCTCCTATTCTCAGAAATAAATGGGTTTCTTTTGTTTTTTTAATGTCTATGATAACTGGGCCTACAGGGTCTCACTATGTAAATCACACTTGTAGTGATCCTCCTGCTTTCAGCCTCCCATGTGCCGGGATTACAGGCAGTGCCACCACGCCCAGTCTCAATCGCTGTCTCAGCATGCCCCGGGGGCTGAGCCAGCACGGCACACCAGGGATTGAACCCTGGCCACTGCACTCTGCATAAGCAGGTTCTTTAGTCTGCTGAGCTATCTGGCCGGCCCAATAAACAAATTTCTAAGCTTTTCCTTTTTTATTAAAAATTACTATTCAGCACAACATATGAGAGGCTGAGGATGTGGCTCAGAGGTAGAGCTCTTGCCTGGTGGGAATAATACTGGGTGCCACTCGTAGTACCACAAAGTGTTTAATATATGTTACAAAATATTCACATATTAAATAGAGTTTTCTAAATTAACCACGAAGCAATACATAGAAAACAGTGAGCACCTAAAACGCATAGAAAGAAATGAGCATCTGAAACCATTTGTTTTTTCCCATAAACATTCAGCCAATTGTAACGGATATTAAAATTTATCTAAGGACAAAAGTACACTAAGTCAAATTCAAAAGAGTTTTAAAAAATAGTTTTTTTTGTATAAACTTGAATAGACACTAAGTCCTTCAGTCTGGAAACTGTCCTGTGGAACAATAAACATCCTGAAATTCAAATCATTCCCTTCAATTAAGAAGAGTTTCTTAAAAGAACAAAACAGAAAAAAAAATCACTTTGTAATCTGGGCATATTGTTAAATCATAGACAGTATATTTTTCTGAGTTCCAAATAAATACAAATTCGCATGGGTGCTTCTGTGTGTGTGTGTGTGTGTGTGTGTGTGTGTGTGTGTGTGTGTGTGGCGTCCATTCACACTTTCACCAGGGTAGGCCTCTCCGTGTGGCGCTTATGAAGTCATTGAAGAGCACAGCTATGAAACTTTTGCTTCCAGGTTGACCGGTAGCCTCCAGGAGCGCGTACTAGGACATCGCGGCTACACTGAAGGTCCCGCAGCGGCCTCTGGCTCTGCCCTGGGCAGCATCCCTCGTTGCAGACTGAAGTTTTGATATGCAGAGCTTATTTGAGTTGACAGACGTTTCCACGGGAAACCTTGCTTTCACTGCCCGCTGAGAGCGTAGGCGATGAAGGGCTCCGTCACACACTTTGTCCATATTTCCTGCAAACCATCTAATCAATCTTCCATTCTCTTCACCCAAATTTTACATATGTTAAGATGTTTAGGGCCTGTCAGGTAGCTCAGAGGACTAAAGCGCCTGCTTCGACAGACACAAGGGTGGTGGTTCAATCCCCGGTGTTCCGTGCTGGTGCATCATGAGATGGTGATTGAGACTGGGCATGGTGGAACGTACCTGTAATCCCAGCACTTGGAAGGCTGAAAACAGGAGGATCACTACAAGTCCGATCTACATAGTGAAACCTGGTAGACCTTGCACTAAGTACATAAAAATAAATAAATTAAAAATAAAAAAGTTTAATATTCTTTTGTTTTTTAATTTATTTATTGAATACAGAGTCTCACTACACAGCTCAGATTCCTAGTGATCCTCTTGTCTCAGCCTCCCCAGTGCTGGGATTATGGGCATGAGCCACCACCCCCCAATTTGGAGTGGCACGGCCAGCCTGGGATTCCCGGGCTGGCACAGCATGTGGTACCAGAAATCAGACTATGAATCTGGGGCTCCCCAGCCCGAGAAGTTTAACATTCTGACATGTGCTTGTATTTACTATGGCTATGAAATTTAAAAAACATTAATTGAACCTATTTTAAGTTGTTTTAAATAGTCGGATCCACATCTGTTACTTATAAAATCTTTATAGTCAAAACCAGTTTAGTATCATTTAGATTTTTTGTTTTGATTCTATAAAATTTTTCATGAAGTAATTATCTACATAATTCAAACCAAAGCATATTTAAAAATATTATCAGAATCAGAGGTAAAAGAATATCTGAAATCTAAACGTCACTTACTTGTAACACGTTACTCAAATTACTACATGCAGCTTGGGAATTCCCTCCGAGACAATCTCCGTACACATCCCATCATGTTAATAGTTATACTTTTAGACACCTCAGATTCAAAGTACATGCAGGAAAACGGCGAAGGCGAGGGCGGCACTGGTGAGGGCTGAGGTTGTGCACCAGCTACGGAAGCGCGGGGGACCAAACACCAGGGACGACTTCCTGGTCTCAGGAGGATGAAGCCTGGAAGTGACATGCAAGCTTTCAAAGCCACAGAAGTGAAAGGAACACTGAAGTGTGGACAGAGCTGTTGTCTATTACTATAAATTGTTCAGGTTAATAATTACACAATAGGTGTAAAATGATTAGGCTTAATAAAATGTAATATAACATTAGATATTTTAGTCACACTATTTAATATTAAAATGCATTGTCTATATATGTACTTGTTAACTCAGAGGCAAACTTAATTGCCTTAATGTTTGAATATATAAACATTCATAACACACTTTAAAATTGTTCAAATTCTGTTTTAAACTTTGATCTACTGAAATAAACCAGAAGATATAAAGGAAGGAAAAGTTTTCCTTCTTCGAATAATACAGAACAGAGAAGGTGGGTGCTGAGAAGACCTGACGGGAGTCCCGCTGACAAAGGACCCTCTCAGGACAGTCAGAGTCACTCTGAGGACATTCAGCAGCACGGAGGGCAAGGAAGCCAAGCAGCTGGAAGAGGCCCTCCGTCCCGAGGCGTTCAGCACATGGCTGTTGTGGCTGGTGTGCCCGGAAGTCCGAGAGGGCCCTGCAGGTCCAAGGTGAAGGGGGAGTGCCTCAGAATCCCTCCGTGGAAGTGAGTGGGGGCTGGGAAATTATGCTAGAGAAACATCATTCAAGAAAACTAAGGACAAGAGATTTCTTCTTCAGCAAGTAATTTTATATCTGGAAATGTGTTTCTCTTTCAATTTCTGAGCCTTTCCAATCTCATTTTTCTATTTTGGAAAGTAGTGGAAATTTTATTTTCCATCTTGTATATATGATAAAAGATACACACAAAACAAAGATCACACAGGGCAGGGGAGATAGCTCAGCAGTGTAAGAGCCTGACTGCCAAGAACAAGGCCTGGAGTTCAATCCCTGGTACTGGCCCCCCAAAAACCATTACACATACCATGTAATAAATCTTTAAAAATTAGTTTTGAAAAGGACAGAGACTTATTTGGGCAAAGAAAACTAGATGCATTTTAGCAGTAGATGAAAATGGTCTGAACACAATCATTTAAAGAAAAGCATGGTTTTCATTTGAACAGGCTCATCCCTCTGAAAGTGGGCTGAAACCCCAGTCCTCATGGGTGGTGCTGAATGCTCTGCGGCCCAGTTTGTGGGATCCATCTGGGCAAAGAGACAGGTGGTGGAGACAGCACTCCCCCAGGAGGAAGGCAGGGTACCCTGCTGCCTGGAACTTCAGGCTCCCTGCCTCCTGGACTCAGAGACCTCAGTCAATGCTTCCAGCCAGGATTGAGGCATCTTGGGGCCCTAGCAGGTGCTCCTTGCTGATCTTGGCTTGTCAGGCTCCAAATGTTCCAGTCAAAGTAAACTTAGTTTCCATATAAAATAAGTACCCATCCTGTTACAGCAATGAATGTGCACTGGGCAGGCCAAATAGCCTAGCGGATTAAAGTGCCTGCTTAGGCAGACGCAGAGGCTGGGAGTTCAATCCCCGGGGCTGCAGTGCTGGCCCCACCCCCAGGGCACACTGAGATGGCAATAAAATTGGTGCACACCTGTAATCCCAGCATGGGGTGGCTGTAGGCAGGAGGATCACTACAAGTCCGATCTGTGTAGTGAGACCCTGTATACCTTGTACACTCTGTACACCCTGTCCTAAATACAAAAATAAGTAAATAAAATAGAAAATGCACTAAACCAGACTCTTAATAATTAAGAAAATGCAAGTAATAACCTATTTATAAGGATAAAATCTGATAAGGCACAGAAAACTTGAAAAAATGGGTACAAATCCATCCCCCCCAAGACAATGTAAATAAAAAGAAAATAGGACCATGAGTTTATTGTGCAGCTGGCCTGAGAACAAGGGAAGCTCTGAGATAAATAGGCTCTTCCAGCCTGCAAATTGACTGCTAGGGAGAGAGGCTGAAGTTGACACCAACCTCCTGAACTGGTAAATAGCCCTCAGGTTTGGGCCGTTCTTCTCTCCTGAGGAAAGCAGGCTCTACTCGACCTCAGCTTTACTCTTCTGTCTTATTTTCTTTACTCTCTGGCTATTTTTCCTGGGTCCATCCAGAGCTGTGTAGGTTGTGGCAAGTACCATCAGTAAGAACAGGAATTATTTTTTCTTTTTTTAAATGAAAGAATCAGGAAAGTTTTCCAAATACAACTATAGAAGTCATAAATTAAAATATGCATCATTAAACTACCTACAGTAAATTTTTCTCCACTGCAAAGAGGTTATTAAAAGGCAGGTGAGACAGTGTGGGTGGAGCTCAGCAAGAGAGTGCTTGCCCCACATGGGTCTGGCCCTGGCTGCAGCCTCAGCACCACAGTGTGGAGAAAGAGGCTATGAAGGCTGTCACTTGGGAGATAGAGTCCCCAAACTGTCCTCACCTTACCTGGCTTCTTCCCCCAGTACATCAATTTACAAACTCCTCGTCTAATTATTTTAAGATTTAGTTCTAAGTCTCTAAACAACATGCCTATGTGGCTACCATTTTCTATGTGAGTGGTAGGTCTTACTAATAAATTTCTCTTAAAGAAGACTGAGTATGCAGCCGCCTGGTTCCATCAGGGTTCTCCGGTGGCCACATCTCATCCTTTGAAGGGTGCTTTTGCTGTGCCACAGTGGCCCAGTCAGCTTTGTGTGTTTACCTTACTGTTGCTAGGTGACTGATAATGCTGGGTGGCAACGTTTCCTTCCTTCCTTCCTTCCTTCCTTCCTTCCTTCCTTCCTTCCTTCCCTCCCTCCCTCTTTCTTTCTTTCTTTCTTTCTTTCCTTCTTTCTTTCTTTCTTCTTTCTTTCTTTTTTTCAATACCAGGAATTGAACTCAGGACCTTGCACTTGCCAGGCAAGCGTTTATTCTACTGAGTTATCTCCTCAGCCCTTGGCAACGTTTTCTAGTATCTGATTCCTTTCCTTTCTGATATTTCATTTTCTCTGAAATTGATACATTTAGTTTCTTACTGCTTAGTGTTTTGTTTCTCTGTAATTCAAAGCATGCTGTTCACACTTTTAATAATTTGTCTCAATAGGTCCAAATGCTGAAGCTGTCTCGTTTCTTTGATGAAATCCATTTCAAAGGTTTCCTTCTGCCTTCCTGTCAAGATAGAAAACTCCTGATTTCAGCGCTCCCCTCAATATCATCGTAGGAATTAATTTCTTGCTTTCTTATTGTGTTCTTCATTTTCTAGAACTTCTGGTATTTCATCTTTGTTTTCTGTCAAATTTCTCACATACCAAGGAAAAACTATTTTCCTGCTCTTTGTATGTCTAAAAACCATATTTCAGGTTTCCTCCCTGTCTCATTGATATTTTTGATTGCACAGTAACTCCATGCTAGGCCCGTTTGTTCTGAATCTTAGAGGTTTTGTCTGTTTACCTTCCAGTTTTCTACTTTGCTAATGATAAGACTTATATGAGTTTGGATTCTTGAGAAGAAAAGAACCAGTGTAAAATTTATTTACAATTATGCAAGGTAATTGCTTAGGTAGGCTTAGTGAGTCAGAGGTAGGACACTGTTCATTACTAGAGCACAGAAATGCTTGTAGACTGGCTTATATCTTTCTCTTCTCACAATATTCTTTTTTTTCTCCTTTTTTTTTTTTTTAGCTGACTCAGCCTGCCCTGGTGGTGGGGCTGGTACGGTATGTGATGCCAGGGATTGAACTGCAGTTCCTGTGTGCTTGCCTAAGATTGCCTAAGTAGGTGCTTTAGATTGCTGAGCTATTTCGCCAGCCCTTACAATGTTCTTTGATAGTAATATAATGCTGACCTCATAAGACAAGATAGAAATGAGTTGGAAAGCATTATCTCTCAGCCTACCTTTGGGAAACATTTGAAAAGGTTTGGGGGCTGGCCAAATAGCTCAGCATATTAAAGCACCTGCAAGCAGGTGCAGGGGCGGGGAGTTCAATCCCTGGGCTGCCCTGGCCAGCCCTGCCCCTGGGGTGCGCTGAGATGGCAAATGAGACTGGGCATGGTGGTGTACACCTGTAATCCCAGGTCATGGTAGGCTGTAAACAGGTGGATCACTATGAGTCCGATCTAGTAGTAAGACCCTGAACACACTGTAGACCCTTCCCTAAAATA
>NDGN011540437.1:0-11745 GCA_002564285.1 Tympanoctomys barrerae | reverse complement strand
CACTCACCGGAGCTGTGGGGGGGACTGGGTCTGGGGGTACCTGGAACTCGGCAGAAATTCCTATTCGGCGGGCGGGGTCGGGGAGGAGCGGTGGAGTGGTGGGGGGCGTCCGAAGGGAGTGGGAGAGGGTCCAGCCCACGCTATGCCTTGGCTGGGACTGTCCCGCTGGCGCAGGCTAGCAGGAAGCTCTCGGCACACTCACTGGAGCTGGGGTGGGGGATGAAATCACTTCTGATTCATAAAGTGATCTGGGAATTTGCTTCCTCTGGGAAGTGCGCATGTGCCTGCCTCTGTGTGTCTGTGTGGTATAGCAGAGCTGTTTCCTTCCTCCGCCCTTGCCTAGTTTGCCTGCCATGGCTCCTAGTCTCCCAGAAAGCACAACAGAGGCTGCTAAATCCCTATGCTTTAGTTAACTTTGCAGACCACGTGATCTGCAAAGAGACCACTCTACCTCTTCTCAATCTGCCAGGCCTACTGTGGCTAAAGAGTGGGGAGGCCCCGCCCTAGCGTGTGAGGTGATAAGGAGGCTCAGGAAGACCAGTAGGACTGTCACTGAGGGGCTTTCCAGTGTATCTTTTATGTCTAGGAAGAGAGCTTTTACTTCCAGGGAACTCTGCCTGGAAATGGTATTTGGCTTTCTGAAAACAAGTTCCATTCAGAGAATTAAAATAAATCAGGTAAAACCAACATCTAACTACAAAGAAATTTACTGTATTTCAAGTGAGATTTAAAAAAAAAAAAAACAGGGTCTACAGGGTCTACAGAGTCTACAGGGTCTACAGAGTCTCACTGCGTAGATCGGACTCATAGTGATCTGCTTGCTGGGTTTACAGGCGTGCCACCATGCCCAGTCTCAATTGCCATTTCAGCGTGCCCCGGGATGGGGTGGTCATGGCAGGCCCAGGGATTGAACTCTCCGCCCCTGCATCTGCCTAAGCAGGCGCTTTCATCTTCTGAGCTATTTGGCCAGCCCTCAAGTGCAAATGTTTGAAAAGGAAAAATTCAGAGTACTAGTAAAATGAGCTTTGATGAAAGTAAAGAAAATTCTGTGGGGGAGCATGCTTCCTAGTGGTCTCAGGAAGCCAGTGTTCAATTGAAGGAAACTTTTAAAATAAAGTCATTTAGTTTTGCAAATGGCCGAGGAATATTAAGACCCACTAAGGGGCTCTACTGCAGAATTGCTTTGGGTGAGTATGAGTTGAATGAAGATACTGGTTTTTATTGGCTCAGGTATTTTCAGACTGAAACTACAACGCTGATCAGATAGTGGTGACCACCACTAGCAGTCATATGCCTCTTTTCATTGGGATTATCCTGTTTTACCTGTTTCATATCTTATAATTGCTTTTTCCCCCAATGCCATTTATATTTTTCTTTTTACCTTTTTTAGCTCCTTTCTGTGAAGTTTCCTGTTTTGATTCTTGTTGCAGTCTTAGGAGATTTTTAAATGCTTTCAGATGCTTTTTGACTGCTGAGGAAATTGATGTAGGAAAGAAGATGACTGATTCTTCCAAAGTTGCTTCTCTAGGTGAAGGTAAAGCTAAGATCAAGCTCTACTTGCTTGAGGATAGGCTCCTGTGTGACCATTGTCCAAGTTCACATCACCCCTAATGGGACTTGACAGGTACACCTTCTCAGGTTCTCTTTCTGGGCACTTGTATGTCCTATGGAATCCCACTGTCTGATGTGGACAGGTGGTTTTGTAATTCCCCTGGGTGGTCAGCTTTATGTCAGGGAAAATTTAAACATCTCTATGTTATTTCCTGGCTCATGTGATCTTTTCTTAGAGCACGTTGCCAATTCTTGATTCTTTTTCCTGAATTTTTTTTTTTATTACAAACTGACTTGGTGCTGACCCATTGCAAGAAAAAAAAGTACAGGATTCTGTTACATTATGATTTAAAACTAAAGAACAGTAAATGTGAGCTTAAAGCTTTCAAGACATGAGTCTAGGACATCTTCCAGTATGTTTGACAGAAAGCTTTTTTAAAGGGACCAAAGACGAATCCTAGACAACCAAATAAAATTCTCATGGTTGTATATGGAATGGGTTTGAAAGGAGATACTGAAATATTGAGCCTTTGGCAGTGTGCTTTTCATCTTGTGTGGGGCAACACTAGAATGTAGCCTAGTCATACAAAAGAATATGTGTTCCAGAGCTGAGACCCTGAATGTAATTCTTTGGCTTTATCTTCTATTATCTATGTAACTGTCACAAGGCGTTTAACTTCTCTGTTCTTTGTGCCTTCGCTTTCTCATCCATAACAGAAGCTTGTGGAGAAAACTCAAAGAGTTACTACATTTAAAGCACTCAGGACAGAGCTTGGTACATGGGAAATTCCTAACAACTGAGATGCGTAATAATGACAAGGATCATGGTGGTGGTGGTGGTGGTCATGACCAAGCTCAATGGTGCTGGAATGCATGTGCAGCAGGCAGCTTGTTTACAAGCAATACTAAAGCATAGAGAAACATCTTACACATTTTAAGGAGCTCTGCAAATGCTACCTAGTAGAGTTTGTGAAGAATGATGGCCCTTTGGGAAAGGATTATTTTTTGTGGTAAAATGGCCAGAGCAATTTCAAACTAGTGGAAAAGTCAAGAGCTTTTAAAAAGCTTTTATTTGCACCAGACCAGGCTGCTCATGCATGGAATTGGTGTTCTGCTGCTCTGATTTTACTGAAGAGGTGGATGTGCCGTTGCCAGAGGCACTGAGGTCAGGACCTCTGGAGAACAGGGTGGGGAGCAGCTGCTGTCTGCGTATTTTCCTGAATGTTTCACTGGAAATATCAGTGTGAAATGAATGATAATGAAGTAATTTTAATAATTGAAGCAATGACATTTAGTTTTGGGGCATTTAGAAACTTTGGAAGTTTTGTTTTTACCTTATTTGAAAAAGCACAAAAATCTCTGCAGGCTAACAGTGATATATGTGCACCCATGTTTATAGCAGCACAATTTGTCATAACTAAATTTTGGAAGCAACTCAAATGCCTATCAATGGACAAATGAATAAAAAAGATGTGGTATTTTAGTACAATGGAGCACTGCTCAGCTATAAAGGATAGACTCAAGGTTTTTATTAGTAAATGGATGCAACTAGAGACCATACTGATAAGTGAAATAAATCATACGCTCATGTGTAAGCATTGTATTATGTCCCTAATGTAGGAAACTGAAAGAATGAATAAAATATAAAAGGGAAATGGAAAGGAGCTGCTCAGTAGGCAAGAACAATTGAGATGGGAGAAAGGATAAAAGAAGAAAGGAAAGAAGAGGGGTATGTATAAAAAATAGCTAAGGATATGTATATATGTGTATATATACACACACACACACATATATATATATCCTTAGCTATATATAGCTATATATATATATATATATATATATATCCTTAGCTATTTTTAGCTAATATAATTGTATTAATAATTTCTATTAATTAATAGAAGGGAATTGTTGATGTTTATATTGTTTGATCAATCGAGCAAGCCTATACCGCCAGTAATCTGAGCAACTACTTTAAAGATAACAATATGCAATATAATAACCACTGTTAATTTCATGTCATCTTGTTTTGAAATTCTGCATCATTTTTATTGATTGTTTATTATCTTAAAAAATCTCTTTAGGCTAATATTTGGTGGGGCAGAATTTTGTACAACTAGAACTAATAATTGTAAGGCTTTTGTGTTCTCTATTTTTGTTATAATTTTCTATATTTGTCCTAGCTGATTAGCAGTTCTTTTAAAACTTTATTTATTTGATACAGGGTCTTGCTATGCAGTTCAGACTTGTGTGCCACCATGCCCGGGATCGAACTCAGGTCCATGAGCTTGCCAGACAGGTGCTTAGATGGCTGAGCTATCTCCCCAGCCCTGATTAGCAGTTTTGAAGACAGCCCTACCACCATACTTCTCAGAATAGAGCCAAGTGCTGAATGCTGATAGACACATCAGCCATCAAGTATATTTTTGAATCAGGGTCACATCATACATATTTGTGCATATGGATTTATATATACATAATATATAACAACATTAGTTGATACGAGTGCATACTATGTGCTAGGGATTTGAATAGTTGTATTATCTCATTTACCATTTACAGTTTGGGAAGTAGATGTCATTTTTATTTTCATCTCACAAGTAGGGGGATAAATTTAAAGAGGGCATCATTCTTTGTTCAAGGTGAATGAGCCTCTGTCCCAGATTGCTGCCTGGCCAGGACACTCCTGTACCTTAGAGTACAATAGCTGGAATCTATGAAGCCTGGAGGTAGTGTCTGTGCTGAGTCCCCTGACCCAGGCTGGTAGCACAGGTCCTGCTTTCTGTTCTGTTTCCCCCTTAGAGTGCCCTCCAACCCTCTAGTCTGTGGTGGGGTCAACCAGATGTCCTGTTGAGCTCCTGAACTCAGGCATCAAGAGTTTTCCTGGAGTCCCAAGACCAGGTTTGGTTTTGGAAAAGTGGTCTGGTGCACTTGTAAGTCCCTCTGGCTGGTGTGCATTTTGTTGGTGGTATCACATGAGACTGGGCCACCAGGATGTTGCTGGCATGCTGATTTTCAGTGACCCAAACTGTTTGCATAAGCAGAAGCGCTGCAAAAATGATTTGTCTAAAACTCCCATATCGTCTCAGGCAGCTTCATAGGGAGGTGAAACCTTTGGATGAAGATCATCCAGCTGACAAATGGCAGAGCTATCGTTTGACCTCCGTATGTCTGAAGTGGTCACATTTGTTTAAAATTTTATTTTTCAAGATATTATAAAATATATTATAAATATATTATGTGAAAATTTTACATAAATTTTGCAAAATTATCAATTTTATCGGTGATCTTTAAGTATTTCATGTGGAGAGTAACCAAATAAATCTTTCACATTTCTTTGTTTTGCAACCATGTGCCTTGTGAGGCTTACCTTACATAAGAGTATAAGGAGACTGTACTGGGCATTTCTGCTGGCCTATGGAAAGGAGCAGATAATACTTAATTTATTTTCTTTCCTTTTTTCAATTTATTATAATTTTTCTCATCTTTCTTACACTTTTTTTTCTTTTTTCTTCTAGCTCTACATTCATCTATCTAATAATGTAGATATTATTCATATTAATCTAGTAATATGAATAACTGGTTGGAAGACAACACTATGTATTACAATAAGTACTATGAAATTCATATTACTTTGCAAAGTGAAATTCTGTATCACTTGTAATTTTTCTGTTTTAATTCTAATTTTTACTGTCTTTAAAAAATAAAAAAGATAAAAGAAAGAAAAAAGAATATAAATTTAATAGTCTCCAGAGCTTTATTTATGGATTGTTGGAACTTTCTAGGAGTGAGTTAAGGACTTGGATTGGTATCATGACACCAGCCATTAAGCTGCTCATCACTGCTATAGTCTAATCCTTGAAAACCATTGACGGAATTTAGAAATAGCTTCATAACTCTTTAATAGGAATTGATACTACACCTGGTGACACAGAATAATTTTTTCTGTTGTCTGACACAAGTTCTAAGGCACAGAGAAGGAGAGAGAGAAAGAGAGAGATAGAAACAGGGACAGAGACAGAGACACAGAGAGAGACAGAGAAACTGAAAGAAAGAGAGAGAGAGAGAGAGAGGAGAAAGAGAGAGAGAGAGAAACAGAGAGACAGAGAGAGAGACAGAAAGAGACAGAGAGAGGAACAATTCTATAAACATTCATGACTATGGAATTAAAAAATACTGATGCTGATTGTTTATTAAAGATTATAACTCACTTCAACATCACACAGAATGAAACCCCTTTAGCCAGATAATAAGCACAGCATGTTCTTTATGATAATGCCAACAATAAAACTAGAAGACTTTATTGTTTGTTATTTATTGGGTCAACTGAACAAATCATTTTTCTACATGCCAGGCTTGGAAAATTCTTTTATTTTCTCTCTCCTTAAAAATAGGACTGAGCTGATACACTTAGCTTAGTGAACGTTTCACTGTAACATCACCACTAGTTGGCACTGGCACCAGGGCTCCATATTTGCAGCATGGACTGTGTACATTCTTTTTTCCCATTAGCATTTCCTTTACCTCATGGCAGTGGTACAATTTGCTTTTAACTTTTTTCGGATGCACATCCTAAATCCACTTATGTCCCTTTATCTTCAGCTGCTGAGCTAGGCCACATACATCAGCATACAGTTCTTACTTGGGTGATGTAATCACTTCCTAAGTCATCTCCTGATTTCTGACCTTGTCTTCCAAAGTCTGTTCTCCACACAGTAGCCAGAGTGATGTTTTAAGCATCAATCAGTTCAAAAGCTGAGCTCCTTTCATGGAAACTCTCCCACGCCTGCTCAGTCTTCTTAGGATAAAACTAAACACCTTATCATGGCTCTTCTGGTTGTCTCCTGACAACATAACATCTCTTGTCCCCTCTTCAACTTTCTTTTTCTGCCTTCACCCTGGGTTTCCCAAGGGAGCATGACTGTTATGTGCACCATTAAGAAACTCCTATGTCCCTTGACTTCTGGCTGTATCCAACTAATGGGAACCCTTGGTAGGGACGGGAGAGAGGTGGAGAGTGAGATCAGCAGATCACTTCCTAGGGTCTGCACCTCAGCCACAGTCTTCATTATTCAGTAATTTACCTGCACATGCTTGTGTCTACTGTCTCCTCTTTCGGCTGTGCTAGGAGTGATCGGATGCTCCTGCTGTCCTAGTCCTGTGACTATTATGCTATGCTTTGTGGTGTCCTACTCTGTATACTTTAAATATTTCTTTTGTTAAAATCACCTAATCACTTTCATTTGCCTGTGTTTCAAGTGGTCAGAGATTTTGAGAATCAGAGCTCACTCTGAAGATAGTGCTGTCTAGTCTTCTGAGGTTCTGGTTTCCTCCTTACGTTTTTAAGAATATTCTTTGGAAATGATTTAGAGACTAAGACCAGATATATAAGGAGGATCTTCCTCCTTAATCAGTGGCTAAACATTGATACACACTTTCTCTGACCACAGAAATAAGTTTCCTGTGGCATGATGGCTGCCTCCTGAGGCCAAGCAAAGCAGCTCTGTAGAACAGAGTTTGGGAAAAGCCTTTAGAATTTGGATATATCTGGGACAAAGAAGGGAGCTCACCTGAGGCCTTGGTGACAATTAGCTGATGCAAGGATTACTCAGACACTCAGATATGAACTCTTACTTGCAGCATTAGGTTCAGTATTAAACAAATGCCCCTGATTGGAATGACTTGCAAGTGTCACTACTTTGTCTCAGGGGAGTTCCCCTCCATTGTTGGGAAGAATTCAGTGACTGGAATGAACAACTGAGCTGCTCATGAGGAGGTCAGGCAGGTAGAAACATTTTTAGGCAAAAAGTATTTAATTTACAGAGTTAAAGATCCCCAAAGAAATTTCTATTATCCTGCAGGGACTATTGCACAATTGACACTAACAAAAAGTGCTCCTACATTTTACTAAGTCTGTTTTTGAGCTGCCCAATGTTTTCATCATAATATTTACTTCTGGGTAAATAGGCTAAATTCTCCAATTCTGATACAAAACAGAAAGATCAGAGAATGAAAATAAATAGATGACATGGCTGTTTAAAGATAATGCAAAATGTTTTCTAGCAGCATAAATATTTGATTGTAAAACTTTCAATATGTTGTGTCTATTAACTAGTAATGTACAACATTTAAATAATTCAGCCAGTTGAAGTGGGCTAGAGTCATGTAGGAGGACAGAGTCAAGGCCCAGCATGGCAGGAGGCCAACTTCTCGTCATAACATAGCCCCATGGCAGGTCCCAGACACTCTATTCATTCCATCTGGAGCTCTTTGTTCAGGATCTAGCCACAAACAAAGCCACCGGGTTAAACAGAACCTTTGGGAGCATGAAAAGTTTTCTAACTCCCCCTTGTCAGTTTGGTTTGCATAGAAGTTTCCTTGATATCATTTCTGCTTGAACATTGACGTCCACCTCAGTTTGAACTCTTTGATATGTTTCCTTGACTTTCATGTCCGGGAGGGGCAGGATACAGATGATGTTTCTGGAACTATGCTGGATGTATGTGGGTTTACTTTGGAATTCCATCTAGCCCAGTGTATCCCTGTCTCTTGTATGCTTCATCTGGCCAAGGGTGTTGGGTTATAGTCAAGAGACCCGAGTTTGGGAGGCCTTTAGTTTTTCTGTTTGACTTTAAGCATTTCTCCTAATCAATTTGGGCCTACTTTTATCATCTGTAAAATGGGACTGGCACAATAAACTGTTCCCAACCCTTCCACCATATAATGATTCTTGGAAGACACCCTCTGTAAGTAACAAGTCCTTGATGTATATTAAATCTGACATTAGATGTCCCAACCACCAGAACTGACTCTGATGAGATGAAGACATTTGTAACACACTTAACTCAAGGCCTGACTCATTAGGGCAGTTGGCAACCTAGCCACATACAGCAAGCTATCAATCAGTCTGTAAATGATTTGTGAAAGGCAAAGTTTTAGACATAGCTGTGTTGTAGATATCTGACAAAAATCATGAAGTACAGATGCTCCAAAACCTTCAATGAGCCCTATATAGAATAACATCAAAAGTGGGCTTCTTTCTCTGCAAGATTCATGAATGCGAAAACAATCGACAGCATTGTATCATGTCACTCCTTTTAAGTTATGGGAAGAAATCAGAGAAGTATGAAATTTTTTTTCTATTGCATATAATTAAAACTCCACTAAGAAAATCTGTATAACAATGCAAATATTGGCAAGGGAAATGTATTCATATACCCACAAAGTCAGATTCTAGTGGGGCTCAAACTCAAAAACTAGGTAGAACAAACTTAAAAGCCAGATACTTAACTTGGTAAAATTCAGATTTCTTGCAGTTTGTTGATTGAATGAATGAGCACCCACAGAAGCCCAAGAAAGTCTCTCCAAGCACAGTTGTCCTTGGAGTTCAAAGGGAATAAACTTTCAGAGAAGTCTCTGCTGATGGGGACTCACAGGGGTCCTTGGTGTTTTTGGGGGGGTCAGTTGCTGGAGTGTGAAGCTCTTGGTGTTCCTATGGGCTACATCCTATAATCTCAAGAACTGCCTGATTCCTAAGGACTGTTGAGGAGAAAACTGTGAAGGTTTGCTCTGGCTGACAGCCTGTGGTTTCTCCTGGCTGAGTGACTCCTTTCGGCGTGCCATCTTTTGAGGATGTAGAAGTCTTTTGATTAAGGGCACATTTGCAGACCTTGTTAATTCTAGGTTCATAAACAATAAAATCCGAAGATTTCAAATCAGTCTACAACAAAGACTTTCTGAGCTGTTATTTTCATTAATTTGGAAAATGATTTTGTAAATTAATGTGAATAGCATGTGAATTATAATCCTCTGTGTCCATCTGCTTCACTTGGGGACAACTGCAAAGTCTACAGCTACATCTATCCAATAGGACTGCTGCGCAAATCATTGTCTTCCTCCTTGTCTTAGGAAGTAGTGTAAAGACATTCGTGATATGGGGTGGCCACTAATCTGACTTGAATGGATTGTATATTGTGCTTGCATGTAGAACAGAGTAACACATTATACCATGCACACACATTTTCTCTTTGTTGCCTGACTTGCTAATTGCTTAGGGCAGGTAGGCCATGTAGAACAGAGACAGGCTGCACTCAAAGTGGCATAAACCATAGCATGTCATTCTTCTCCTAGAAGACCTTACAATCCAGTGTCAGGGTGGGGCTGGTAAGAGGCACGTGTGCAACAGGACACAAGCTTGAGTGAAGGGCCTTGTCAGTGCTGTCTGTGGACAGCACTTGCACGGTGCTGAGCCTGTGGTAGGCAACAAATGATCATGAGTGAATCGAAGAATGGATGAGTCATCCACTTAATCTTATGAAACTAACTGGCACATTTTACACCACTTACTATCAGTGGAAAAGCAATGTTTCTTAGGTTGATGGGATGTTGCAATGTATTTAACTTTTTCTTGGCATTACATAAGATGATGGCTTAGGCTGAAATTGATAGTGTTACATTGGATGAAATACGGTAAGTGATACCTAGTAAGAGTTGTTTGTTAAGTGGTGGTGGACAAGTCTAATTCCTTGGGCAGTAGGAGGAGGATTTCTTCATGGATTGGTCTGAAATACAGTCAAAGAGGAAAATGGAATGCACTGTTGGAAGTGGAGCGTAAAGCAGAGGTGGTAGGGATGGAACTAGGTGGAAGAAGTTTCCTCTTGTGAACAAAGAAAGGTACAAAGGCAGAAATGGTCAGAACATGTTCGGGTTGTTGGTAGATATTATTGGAGTGGAGAGGTCATTTTGAGAAGTGGTATAAAAGTCCACAAATAAAGGAAGGATCATAGCAGATCTGACAAGGATTGGAATAAAAAGCTGGCAAGGCTGGATTTCATCTTGCATATGTATTTCTAGCCAACCAGTAACATACTAAAAATAGTATCCTAAAACAAATGTGTGCAAGGAGATTGAAGTGTGTAAAGTTGGAGACAGAGCAAAGTCAAGAAATTATCTTGGTAATTTACCAGAAATGTAAACGAGGGACTTTGCCCAGGTAGTAGATGTGAGAATAAAGAGTGAAGGTGAGGTATGAAAGAAATTATTGAGAGCTTTGCTAATGATTTATTCTAAGATTTTTATTGAAACAACCAACAAAATTAAATCCAGAAAAAATAGTTAGACTTAAAATTTTATTTTTCCATTATATAGTATTTTTCACAAGAATTGTTCTTATGTTTGAGTTATCAAAACTATTTTTTAAAAATATGAAACTCAGAGCTGGGAAAAATAGCTCAGCACCTCCCTGGCAAACACCAGGATCCAGATTCAATCCTCAGCACAGCATGCCTGCCGTGCCTGCTGCCAAAACCAGGTGTGGTGGCACATGCTTATAATCCCAGCACTGAGGAGGCTGAGACAGGAGAATCGTTATGAGTCTGAACTGCATAGTGAGAACCTGTACCAAATAAATAAATACTTTCAAAAAATTAAAAAATATTCTAAATATAAATATGAAAATTAACTCTTAGTCTAAATATAACTGTTCACCACAACTTATTTATATCTTGCCTACTAGCATTATCTTTTTAGATTTTATTCATTTAATTGATGTTATGAAAGCCCTTACTCTGTTTCATTGTGCAGTTGTACTGAAGTAGATTTAACTTTTTTCCATATCTAAAAGATCTCTTTTTGTCACAAAATGTTTTCATCTAGTTTGTGAGTTTGATTCTCAGATTTTTAGTGTTATGGAGAATTGCGATATAGAATTTGTTGTCTTTCCTTTCTCATTTTTTCTTATTCTCTGTCTTTTTCTTTTTCTTTGGCTAAATTTTCAAAATACCTGAATCTTTATAAGACTACCCCTCACAAACTTGATTTATTAAAAAAAGGCAAATAAGATGCCTTCATATGTCTCAGTTTATTAATTCTTTCAAACTGAGCGTTCAAATAGTTTTTAAAAATTAGCAATAATTTTTTAATTTCTTTGGTTATCTTTTGAATATCCTAATCTCCCAGGAAATTTTGTACATAATTGGCACAGTTTTTGAATCAGTTTCTCTGTTTTTCTTATCTTTTAATACTTTATACTTTGTTATATTCTAAGTTATGAGAAACCTTCTTTAACTTTCACTGCAATTAAATTATCCCATTAGAATAGAATGGAATGGAATAGAATAGAATAGAATCCATGTGTTCTATATTACATTTATTGCATTCAAAAGGTGTGTGTGTGTGTGTGTGTGTGTGTGTGTGTGT
>NDGN011540428.1:2319-15596 GCA_002564285.1 Tympanoctomys barrerae | reverse complement strand
AGAAGGGCTGACAATCGAATGCCCATGAGGGAAGTTGGTGATGTTTCTTCTTGGAACATCTAGTACCTAAAGAAATGGCCCACAACTTAGCACTTACTTTCTGTGCTTGGCTTTCAGCCTTAGCCACCCATGCAGGACGGTACTCTTGTTTAGTAGATCAGTTCTGAAACAGCAGGAGTTACACTTCTGTGGCTTTCTTTAGCAAAAGGAGATGCGGAGAAAGCACCAGAAGCTTAAAGGGTAGCCTATTTCGATTTGCTTTTAGGGCACTCTGGCAGGCTCTCGGTTCAAGTATGACTTAAGGGTCTACCCCACCCCCTCGGCTTCTCACCGTGTACATCTCACGCAGTTGACAGGAGGCCTGCAGCCTGCGCCTCCCACGCTGCTCACGTGCGCAGCTCCGCCCCCTGGACATTGTCCTGTGTCAAGACCTTCTGAAAGCACACTCTGCTGTGCGATTTCCCCTGGGCTTAATAAGGCTCACATCCCACACACCTTCCAGCTGAAAACCACTGCCTAATTTCTCTTTTTCTGCCCACCCAGGCAATGGAGAATAGCTGATAATCATGTTTTATGTCAAACCTCCCACTTCCTCAATGGTTACAAATTTCTCATTCCTTTTCCTCCTCTAAGCAAGAGCCACCGTTAACCCTTCTTTCTATAGCTTATTCCCTGCTGTTTGCTTTCGCATGCTGAGTCTTCATCGCCATGTGTGTTCCACTGCTGCCTCATGAATTCCGGGCCCGTGAAATGGCATAGTTGAGTTCATCCTTGTGGATTTCCATGTGGCATTCCTGTTCCCACATCTCGCTATAAGCTTGGATTTTGAGACCTCTGGTGGGGACCTAGGTCATGCTTCTGTTTCCAGAGAAATAGTACTCTACTGTGGGCGAGCCCCCTGCGGCGTCTCCTGACGCAGCTTGGTGGGGCCTGTGTGGCACCCGCCCTGAAGCAGCCATTCTTCCCCAGCGCCCAGCTCTGTAAGTCTCCCGCTTTCCATGGAGATGTCTCCGGTGCACCCGGGTCAGTCCTGCCCGCACCTCTGCCAAGTGTTATCTGAGGGCACTGCCTGCCGTGCGCTGTGTCGCTCAGAGAGCGCACTTCGTACTTCCTCCAAGACAACCGAGTCAGCACCTGTGAGGCCACGCTTGTGCTCCCAGCTGTGTCCCAGCGAGCTGTAGTGACTAACTCCGCCTTGCAGCCATCCCTCCGCCCAGTAAGGCAGTCCTCGCCATCACCGCACCCGCTTTTTGGTAGAAATATTACATAGCCTAAATCAGAACCTTAGGTGCGTTTTCCTTTTTGTTCATTTGTGTTTCAACCACCTATTTCATAAGAGCTTAGAAAGCACATCTCAGCAGGTCAAATGGAACTTTCCGCAAAGAAATTTATAATTTTAGAAACAAATGTTGAGCTCCTGTGAACAGGAGGGGCCAGGAAGTTTATTTCTCGCGTGTCTGCTTAAGCAAAGCCCTGGAGGCCTTGCCGCAGTCCTGCCGTGCACGGCCAGTAAAGCCCATGTGCTTAGGAATCCCCTCATCTCTGTCCTCTCTTTGCCAAATTGATTTCTTTCATAGCACTTCATTTCTTTTTCTTTTTCTTTCTCTCTCTCTCTTTTTTTTATTTTAATCTGAGGGAATCAAATGGAAACCAAACTGAGAAGGAAGCATCGGTGAGCACTGCTCTCTGGCTTCAGTCTCCTTAGGCAATGTGGGGAGACAGGCACAGAGGAGAACGTGAGCTCAAGGGACCAGTGCTGTTAGCGGAGCACTTGGCTCAGAGTTGACCATGCTTTTGTCTCTCAAGAAAGGCACAGCACAGGACACTGGGGAAGGGCACAGGGTGGCGCAAACTCCCCCGGGGGGGGGCCCTCCTCCCAGGGCCAAGACAGCAGCGAGGTGAGGTCCACGCTCCTCACTGCCCCTGGCTCAGGCAGTCCTGCTGACCACCTGTGCTTGTCTGTCAACTCAGGATGGCTTTTCATTTCCTAATGGACAAGCAAATCAGAATCTGAACCTTTCCTGTTGTGAAGTTAAATGACATGAGATTCCTGCTCCTGCCCTGAGCTCGGTCTTGGGGAAACACTGCCTGATCGTTTGCTTTTGCGCTTCCTGTGGCTACTGTCTGCGGCTGATTTGAGTATCTTTGGCCAAGACGATGGCTTCCCAACTGGAAAATATTTGCTCCCTAGTCCTTTATAAAAGATTTTTATGACCCAAGCAACATAGAAAAGCTTTTAAACTCTGGTCAAATATTTCAAAGGACAGCACAGGCAACAGACACCCTGAGTTCTGCATCTCCCATCCCCCATGGGACTGGAGCGGGGTTAGGGCCACTGGAGTGACAGTGCTGCCAAAACCCCAATGTGTAGTTGAACAACCACAGTATTCTCTCTTTGTCACCCATTTCCTCTTTCTCCACACTGCGAATGAATAAAGACCAATGTGAGAGTAAGAAGACCTGGGTAAACATTTTTGACCATTAAATACTTCTTGAAAGGTTTTTCAATAAGAACTTCTCCCCATTACTTATGCATATCGTTAAACTGTAAGTTGACTGGTTGGTGTTCTGTGTCATTAATTACAAGCACACACTTCTCACCGCAGGAAGCATCAGACCTAGCACTCTAGGATCTGTTCCTATATGAAAAGCAGTTGCCACACAGGATGGGAAATGAGCCCTGCTTGGGACTTGATCCGCTCTGAAAGCAGAAAGTAGAAATCACTTGCATTGAGTCACTCGGTCCTCACCAAGAGATGTCTGCCAGGACTCCAGATTGTCCTGCTACATCCCAAGTAGAAAAGCTAAGTTTCAGTCTCATAAGGATATTTATACACTTGTGACACTGAGAGGACCCGATCTAAACTTCAATGCCATCCTGATCAAATCAGTTCTCGGGATGAAGGGGGTAGTACTGCCACCTGGCAACCTGATGATCCCATTGAAAGGATCAGAATCCTAGCCGTGCAAGAGGTAAGGAGGATACTGCTGAGTGCATGTGTCAGTGACGTCCTAGCACGGTGCTACAGAAGGCTGACTACGTCCTTACTTCTGAGGACAAATGGTGTTTCTGAATTCTGCTATCATGCTCTTGGCATTCTTATAAAAGCACTGCAAAAATTATAGTAAGCAACTAACTGCAGTTTTGCTTATCTTCCTGTTTCAGACGAAAGTAGGTGGGACGAACCACGGTGGAGGCAATTTTGAGGAGGTCCTCAGCTCCACAGCCCAGGCCAGCACGCAGAGCACCTCGGGAGGCCCCCGGCAGGCGGAGGACGAGGGGCTGCAGTGCTAGATCCTTGCCTCGCCGCCTGCTGGTCACCGCCCAGCCATCTGCCCCTGCATCTCCAGACACGAAGACCAAAATCCCTCTGGCCGAGGCCCAGGGCTCGAAGTTCTTAACCAAACATCTGCTACCCCATGCTCAGTCTAGAAGCCTGATACATGATTTCCACTTAATTTGTGCTGATAACGGACCACGTGACCAGCACTCACAGTATTCATAGATTATCATCTTTCCAGTGTCCCAACAGAGCAGGTGCCCAGTTGGTTATAACCCTCATCTCTGTCATCCACGGTGTGTTTCCCCAACATGCAGCAATGTCTGCTTTTGGTTCCGCTCAGTGCCTTTCTGACATGCATGTCCCGGAGGCTGAGCGCAGTCCCTGCAGGGAGAGCTTCACACGGCAGCTTCTCCAAAAGGACAGCACACGCAGGCTCCCTCAAGCTGCTTGTTATCTGCTTCAGATCAAACGTGTTTATTTAAATGATTAAAATAATTGGTTTTAATGAAGGCTGAATCCTTGATTTCTTTAAGTCTCTAGGCCTGTGCATGAACTTAAAAGTTGATAGATAGGATTCAACAGATGCTACCTTAAATCAGCTTCTAACTTGGAACAAAACAAAGGATATGAAAATAATAATGAGCTCAGCTACCCTAAGGTGCTAAATTCATTTCCAATTTTAATATTCTCTCCAACTTACATAGAGTAGCAGCCATTCAGGTAAGGGATACCTGAAGTGGGAATTTAGATTATCAACTTTAGGTACCAACTTGCAAATTGTTCTTGTGTATGAAATTATTTTTCTTAATATTGATATTTCTATACTGTGTGTGTGTGTGTGTGTGTGTGTGTGTGTGTGTTTGAACCCAAGGCCTCATGCATGCTACACAAGTACCCTACCACTGAATTACATCCAATCACCTTTTAAGTTTTCCTGACAGGCAGGGTCTCACTAAATTGCCTCAAGCTTGTGATACTCTTTGCTCAGCCTCCCAAGAAGCAGGGACTCCAGGCTTGCACGTGCCTGACCGCAGCAGTCACTTTTACCTTCTTTCTTCTAAATGAGAACATGCATTATTAGGTAGGAAAGAAACAACCTTAAGATACATTTGTAACATGCACACTGAAAAACATACTAAAATATCCCAATTTTAAAAGCCCATGTAATCTCAATCTCTCTCTCTCTTTCTCTCTCTCTCTCTCTCTCTCCTCTCCTCTCTCTCTCCCCTCCCCTCCTGCTTGAATCATAAAAATTTCTGGGTAAAGAACCAGAGAGCACATATTTTCCAGTTGGCAAGCCATCGTCTTGGCTGTGGATACTCAAATCAGCTGTAGACAGCAGCCGTAAGAAGCACAAATGCGAATGAACAGGCAGTGTTTCCCCAAGACCAGAGCATGGGGAGGGAACAGGTACCTCGTGTCATTTAACTTCACCAGATAGAAGGTTCCAATTCTGGTTTTGCTTATCCTTTAGAAAATATGAATGCTTGAGAGGCACAGAAAGATTCTCATGCCAACAAGCCAAAAGAGTCTGTTTGGGAAAGCATGAACTGCTTTTAAACCTTGACTGCGTATTTCGAAGGGCAGCCCAGAGGCAAGGACGTCTGCTCAGTTCTGAGGGCAGCCTCTTGGTCAGCGGCCTCGCAGGACGGAATGCGTGAGACTGCACTGTGAGAACGGAGGGCCGGGGCTGGGCCAGCTCGGCTGTCTTCCCGCCTCTTCCATGAGCTTGCTCTGCATGACCAGTGCTGACCCATCCAAGGGCAACGCGCCCCGCCCAGTACCCCTTAGCTCTGGGCAACCTCCATTGTGAAGGGGCCCAGCTTCACTCTCCCATGAGAACCAGCCTTTCAGTTGCAGAACCTTGGTGGACACCCATACACCATTCCAAACCCCACAGAGAGCCCCTTCATACCTAAGAATACCAAGTTACATGTACAAAATGTGGGGACAGAGAATGCTTTCCCTGTCGCACTTCATCCATCACTGATCCAAGATCGCATGCCAGCATGACAAGGCTGAGACGGGCATTTCTCATACAAGGGCCTTGAAAATGCTGTGACAGCTGTGACATGCCAGCCCACGAGTGAAGAACAGTGATGAATTATTTGCATGTTCAACCCAAGACTAATTTACTCTGCTCAAAATGATAGGGTTTGTCACTCAGAAGACCAGACCGAGGAACCTAGCATACACACACTAATCACATGCAAAACTATGTAGACATGGCTGGCAGACGAAACAGCTACATTACGGATCTGCTCTGTTTCTATTAAAATGCTATTTTATTCCTAACACCTAGCACTCCAGCACTTCTTAGAAAATACACACTCCCTGGAGGTATGGGCTAATTAGGACCTAGCTGGAAGGCAGATGACAAACTGAGATAACCATGAAGGGACCCAGGTAGTCTCACCCCGACAGGCTTCCAGCTCCGAGTTGTACTCATGAAATCTGCAGCAAAATCCCAAAGAAGGCCTGACGGCCATCAGAAACCTTGTAGTTACAAAGCTGATCTTTAGGGTTATTTTATGCACATACTTCTATACCAAGAGGAAAAAGCTCCAAAATACAGACTGATGGACTTGTTTTCCTACTAATTAGATCTTCAAAAGCAACCGCGCTGTGCCCATTCTGCAGTCACTGCAGAGCGACTACGCACACGCGTGTGCTGCTTCTGGAGAGATCATGCGCCTCACTTCCCGCAGGCTGGGTCTCCATGGATACGGCGAAGTTGCCAGAGAAACACTGCCTAAAACCTTCAGCATGTCAGCTTCAAAGGCCCTCCAATAGAAACTGTCATCTGAGTTAAAGGGACAGGCCCCGCTGCTCTGTGGCAAAGACCTGGGCATGCTCGCTTGGACCACCTTTCTTTCCGCATGTCCCACTGCAGGGTCACTTACAGGCATGTGAGGGTGAGCCACTTAATCCCACAGAAGGAACAGTTGGGAAGACACCAAATTGATGCATAACCTCCCTCAGCTTTAGTGCCTCTAGCAACACCCTTCCATGTGAGGTTTCTCACCAAGTAATAAATGTTCTTACAACCAAGTCTCAAGAGCTGTAGATCAGACAGAAAGGACAAAGAGGCATGTGCTAAGGTCTGGGCTGAGAACATCCCAAAGCCTCATGCACTCCCCAGCAGGGCAGAACAGAACGGGCAGTCAGGTGGGGCTTGGTGGAGGGGGCCACAGGGTGGGCCTGGCTGTGTACACCTCTCCAGACCCACCCTACTCCGCTCCAGATGAGCAGCTGCTCTCCCTCTCTCCAGGCCATTCCACCACGCTGGACCACGTGGAAACTCCCAGACCTGGGATGGGAACCGTGGACAGAACACTTCTAGAACTGTAATCGTCTCTCCCTTTAAGCCGTGGCTGTCTCAGCCATGAAGAAAGTGCCTACAACCGCGGGAAAGTGACGACTGACCCTGTGTGCCCCCATTTACAGCCAATTTAAGTAACACAGGGCTGCAGGCAAGGTTTCTGAGTGTATAATCAGGGTCTGACTTGGGGCACAATGAACGAGAAGTAAAATTTGCTCAAGAAAGTGACCAGGGGGTAAAGGTATCAGGTACTATCTCACCCGGGGAGAGAAGTGTTAGAGCATCCACACAATTTCTCTTCCAGGTCCTCATCACGACATCAGCGGCAATCTGTTCTCAACTCAATGTGTCTTCAATGAATCTGGCCCTTGGGGGCCGGTGAGATGGCTCAGTGGACTAAAGTGCCTGCTTAGGCAAGCGCAGGGACTGTGGTTCGATCCCTAGCACTACATGCCTGCCCCCAGCATTGTCAGAGCTGGCCAGAGCCTGGATATAGTGGTGCATGGCTGTAATCCCACTGCTGGGGAGGCTGAAAACAGGAGGATCACCATGAGTCTGAGCCGCACAGTGAGACCCTGTGACAACCAAATACATAAAAAAAAAAAAAAAAAAGGAAGAATCTGGTCCTCAGGTAAGCAGGTTACTAAGTCAAAAAAAGATGACTTAAGATGACGCTAAAACTTTTCAAGTTTAAGGTGTGTACCATTTTATTTATTAAAAAGACAGTCCTCCCCAATCCTGCTGTGTTCATGACCACTTCTTCCGTGGCTTTAGGGCCTGAATGACATCACATTTCTTGCAGAATTCCAGACAGCTGAAAACCCATAGACTTCACATGGAGGAACTTGAGACCAGCAACAGCAGAACAGCACCACGAAATGGAAAGAAATCTCAGGCCACCGGCTCAGGAGTGTGGCTCGCCTGCGGCTGTGGCAAAGTTTGCGTTCCTTTCACCTTCGATTTCAGAGACAAGCTGGACTACTTCGGGGTGACTGAATTTCCCTGCAAAGCAAAAAGACACGCCCATGTTGGACAGAGAAGACACCCGTATCCTGGGAGCTGTTTTGTGACCTGCCCCGGGCCCAGGACACAGGGCCCAGGCTACTCTGTCACCCAGGAGCCAGCGAGTCTGAAGAGGAGATTGGGGCACGGAGTGTCAGGCAAGGAGGCAAGCTGCAGGAAGCCTTGCAGGCAGCCCCAACGCCCCACAGCGGTCTCCAGGGAAGCTGGGTGAGCCCGGAGAGCAGGGCCACAGCGCAGCAGGCTCAGCCGGCTCTGGCTGTCCTCCTCTGGAAAGATGCCCACAAACGGGCCCTGCACTGGGATCTGTGACACGGCCCTGCCACCAAGACACCAGGTTTCTGTGACAGGCAGTGACCATATGTCCTGGGTGGGTACGCGGCCCTGCGCCCTGCTTCGCCTCCCTGCCTGCCCCAGCTCGGGCCCAGCCCTCGGCGATGTCGTCTCTCACTGCACCGTGCATCCCGGAGTCACTTCACTCACGGAGTCGGTCTCACTCCCAAGGCGGCTGCTGGCACTCAGCCTTCCGGGCCTTTCCCCCACCAGGACACCTGTGACCTGAGTTCCTCCGAACCTGAAGGTGCAGTGACCTCCCTGCTGCCAGATCCACCGCCTGCTCTCCCTCTTCACACGCTTCTCCCCTCAGCTCCCAAGACCCTGGTTTCCCGTCCAGGTCTCCGTGGGCTCCTCCAGCCTGTCAGGCTAGTAGTCTCGGACTCCTCTGCACCACGTGCAAGCCACACCCAGCACCTGGTGCCTGCGCCCTCCACGCCCTCAGCAGCTGGCCTGGACGCCATGGTGGTCCTCAGCGGGCCTCCTCCTCCCTGCACAGCAGCAGCTCTGCCGTGTGAACCCGACGCCCTTGCCTCTGGGCTCCGTGGCACCAGCCCGCCACATTCTCAGAGTGGGGCAGAGGGTCGTGCTGCCCACGGGGAGCTGCACCTCCCACCCTGCGCCCCATCTGCCTCAGCCCTCGCAGCCAGGCTTCCCACAGGGAGCCAGGATTTGGGAGGCGGTGGCAGGAAGAGGACACAAAGCTGGGAAGAAGATTCGAGATGAAACGAAAAAAGAAGCCCCAATGTCCCCATAACAGTTTTCACAAGGCACAGTCTAGAAATACCCTCAACTTTCTCTAAGGAAGCCTTTCCCCAGCACCAGTGATGGCGCAAAGGGAGGAGCCACTCGGACGGCCACACTGCCCGCTCACGATGGGCAAGGCACCAACTTCCCAGGTGCAAATCCCTCCCCGCAAAACACAGAGATTTGTGCACACCCCTCTCTGGTTGGACCCTCCTGGCAGGCGCTCCACATTCTGATTCCTGGCAGCACTGTGTCACAGCACACGCAGCGTGTGTGCAAGCGCCCAGTGGGCACAGACACCACCAGCCACGAGCCGTGCGACCACCACTGCGTCCTCCTGGAACTCGCAGGGGCTGGTGGACCTCGCCCGCCGAGCCAGGGGCAGGTCCCGGGCTGTGGCCGCAGCCTCCTGCCCACCTCTAGCTCTGCACAGGGCAGCTCCGACTGTCGGTGAAGAAGGGCTGGGCTTCCACCGCACAGGATTTACACAAACCAGCCCTGAGGCCAGGGTCTGCTGATTTCAAGTTCATAAAGTCACTCTGTGCAATGCAGGGTATTAAGTTATCAGCTCACTAAGCAAACAAAAGTTACTGAATTGAACTGCACTCTATTTAAAAATAGCCAACATTTTTAGGACTTGTATATCAAAAACAGATCAGACCACAGCTGCTGGTCCTCTGACAGCCAGTTACCCGGCACAGCACAGGGCCCAAGTGGGAAAGCTGGGTCCCCAGTGTGACAGCCGGGAGGTGGGGGGCGGAAGTGGGCCCCAGGCTGAACACCTCCTAAACAGGTCCTCGTCCAAACTGTCATCACGGGGGCTTGGCTGCAGGACCGGAAGCTGTGTAGGGAGAGGTCCAAGAGTGTTGGCAGGACACGGAGCAGCGCTAGGTCAAGTGCAAAACAAGGGTGGAAGCTAGATGCTGGTATCAAGGGTCAGGAGAGGAGGCTGGGGACGGGGGCCCTAGACGGCGTGGTCTGGAGGCCACACAAGGACAAATTGTGTGCTTGTGGAAAAGAAAACCACACATCTGTAAAAGGACAGCAGTTGAGTGCAAGGGTGCTTGCTGGCATGTACCAAGATTTATGTTCCATCCAGTACCAAAAAGAACATACATGCAGAGGCGAGGGCACCCATGTCTCCCATGGAGGTCACTGGGACAAGAGGGTGCACTCAGAGCTGCTGGCACGTGCAAGCCCCAGGCCGAAACATGGGGCCCCGTCCAGAGCAAGGGCAGGGAAAACACTGACCCCCGGGACAAGGCCAACCCGCACTCTGAGCTCAGCCAGTCTCCTCCCTGACCTTCGGCTGGGCTCCAAGGAAGCCGCCAACCGCACCCTTGAGAGGGCACCAGGGCAGAGCTCCCAGGGAAGGAGGACTGATATTCCAAGGGGCAGAAGAGCAGCTGCACACTACAGTGTGTCGCAGCTTGCTCCAGAACCTTTCAGGGTTCACAAGACAGCTACCACTTCCTACAGGAACTGCTTGGAGCACATCACCTGCACCAATTCCCTGTAACCTCAGACAACCCCGTGAAGCAGATCCCGTTACTACATGCATCTACAGACAAGAAAGCTAAGGCCCAGGGAGGGCAGCAACCTACTGGAAGCCGCACAGCTGACCTGGGGCTTACTTGGAATTCCAACGGGAGCCGTCTGACTTCAGGGCTCTGTGATGAAGCACCAGGACGACGAAGGTGACTTGAGCTCTGAGGGTTTTCCCATTTTAATCTTCTAACTCTGCCTCCTTAGTTGACCTTACCACAATATAGAACTCAGATTACAAAGCCCTTTCACATGCACTCTCTTGAATCTCAACAGCACCCTGGGACTTAGGACATTTGGATTGCACCACCCCAGTTTTTAGAGAGGAGATGGGCTCTGAAGGGTCAGGAATGCCAGGGATACAGCCAGCAGAGATGAGGCAGAGGAGAATGCAGTGAGGGCAGACGCCAAGGGCACCTGCGGTGGAGTCGAAGAAGTCCTGCAGCCTCCCCGGCCGGCACTCCAGGTCTTCGTACTCGGACGCCTGCAGGATCATCTCACACTGGTCCAACTGCTTCACGAACTTGGCTTCTGCACTGGACTGGGTCTCGTACTCCTAAGAAGGGACAGAAGAGGGGGTGGTTAGGCTGCGGCACCCGGGGCACTCTGTACTCACAGTCAGGTCCGTAATTCCAGCCCCATGTAGTCAGGTGACGAGGCTGCCAAGTTTCTTGGCAGGGCGATGTGATGCACATGCCCGAAGAGTTCCCTGGGTTTCACTAGATGCCTCATTTCGATGAAGGCAGCCCTCTGGGTTTGATAGAGCTGAATGTTACACAGAGGAATCTTCTAACTACTGAAGCCCAAGGTATTTTGCTTCATTCCAATGTCATTTATTTTACATAAGTTCCCTGACATTCGTCACTAACAAAAGGAAAAAGAACACGGACTACAGTCAAAGCCACAAAGAGCTCTTTTCCGTTGATAGTTCAAAGTGAGAAAAATCTTTCAAGGCCCATAAGAGGCGATGCATTTATTGCCAATCCTGATGAATTTACATAATTTCTTTTAAAAGAAGTGTACACATTCTTCTGCAAGAATGACAGGTGTCCTGCTCCATCTTCCAGCATGGAGATGCCACGGGAGAGCCGTGCTGTACTGCCCAGGAGAAGGAGAGCCTGGCCACGCAGGGAAGCAGGGGGCTGCAGAGCACGGGCCTGAACGGCCAGGCGCGCAGGCGGAGTCCCTTCAGAGGCACCTCAAAGGAGCCCACCACCGGCTAGATCTCAGCCGTCTGGGAGCAGAGATCAGATCCGGACTCTGCAGCTTCCAGTGGAGCTGGCAGCCTGCCTAAGGTCGCAGCGGTAAGAAGGCTGGGGGACTGCGGGAAGGCAGGACGCGAGAGCCTCTGGCAGGGGCGGGAGGGGGCAAGAACAGGACGCCTTGCTGGGAAGACGGCAAATGCGGGCCACACGGAGAAAGACCAGCCACCAGCATAGCGATGTGACCGCAAAATCAAAGCCTTCTGGATACCTTGGAACAAAACCAAGTGCGACAACATCTGTATGGACTCCAAACTCCAGGGCAGAGCTGGGTCACCTCCGGCAGGAAGCGCTGGGCCCTCCAGCCTGCAGTGGGCGTGAGGAGCTCACCTCAGCAAGGCCCAGCCTTAGGACTCTCCAGCCTGATTCCAGGGCCAGCCTGACCCGCACACCTGCTCTTAGCCCTACCCCGCCCCGGAGACACCCAGGGGTCAGGGACCTGCATCGGAGGAGCTGCCGCCGGACACAAAGTCACGATCAAGAAGGCAACAAGCATGGAGACAACGGGAGAAGAGCCCTGGAGAAAAAAGGGGATGAGAAGCAACAGTCGCAAAATCCTTCAAAGGAGTCAGCATGTTTCTCTAATCCTGTGGCTAACAACAGAACAACAACAACAACAAAACCCAAAGAGGGAGCTCGGTGGAATTAAACAATTTTTTTTTTCACACACACACACACAAAAAAAAATAGTAAGAGGAAGTGCACCTGTGCTCAATTTCCAGCTCAATTTACCCATTCCCAAAGTAAGTGCATGTGACAGCATCATTGTTCGCTGCCAATGGGCACAGGCCACCAAAACGCAGCACTGAGGAAAGAAAAACGTGTGACAACATTTCTATGCTGAACTCATTGAAACATCATGAGGTTAACACAGGGTGACGCCAAGCTCCTCCTCTACAAGCCCTAGCGGTGCTCACGGGGGAGCCCTGGGCTTCCAGGCAGGGGTTAGCACGGCCACCTGTGAAGTGAGGAGGCAGTTTTTAAAAAAATTTTTTTAATTCATTTTAATGAAAAAAAAAACAACAAAGCAGTTCAAAATAAGTTAGTAGGACAGTTACAACAACTAATACATTGCACATTGTTGTCTTCATAGTAGTTATTCAGAGAACAAGATGTAGACATACCTTGTCTAAACAGTATTAGTACAAACCTTTCTTCTCACTGAACTAAGAGAAAGTAGCTGTACATCTATCCTTACTATTTTGTATATACATTTTTTTTTACTATAAAATGGTCCTATATTTATACCCCTTTTTTATTTTGTTTTGTCAGATCTAGGTGTTCCATTGCTGTTAAGAGAAGCTGTATTTGGAGAAGTCTTTAAAGGACATATTCATACTTGATGCCAGACCAAAGATTGTAGGTACTTGAGTTCAGCAAAATAACCCAATATAGTCCAATAGTCCATAATAGTAATGGGTTATCAGCACAACTGGCAATTGTTTGAAGTTGTTGACTTGAGCCTTTTACAGCTCAGCACATTGATATAGCTTTATTTTTTATACCTCGTGGTTATACTTTTCTGCTGGATGGCTGAGACCAAATTAAAGCAAGACCTATATAACTAAAAATGTAACTTTTGTATCTGACAAGGTCAGTCAAATCCTCTCAGGATTTACCTGAAATCATGTACAGCACCTTATAGTTCCTTTGTCAGTGTCACTCACCTGAATGAGACATGGCCATTGCTTGACCAATTTGCTGTGAAAGCCTGAGAGAATGTTTTCTCTCTAGGTGACTCTCCTTAGGCACACTATACATCAT
>NDGN011540424.1:9351-20512 GCA_002564285.1 Tympanoctomys barrerae | reverse complement strand
AAGAAAGAAAGAAAGAAAGAAAGAAAGAAAGAAAGAAAGAAAGAAAGAAAGAAAGAAACTACTAAGAAGGGAAATAGCTGGGTTAAATGGAACCCCTAGTCCTAGATTTTGAGGAATCTTCACACTGATTTCCACAGTGGTTGCACTAGTCTACACTTCCATCAGTGGTGGAGAAGGGCTCCTTTTTCCTCACAGCCCCAACAGCAATTGTTATTGGTTGATTTTGTGATAACAGCCATTCTTTTTGGAACCAGATGGAGTTTCAGCATTATTTTAATTAGCATCCCTAGACTGACCGGTGATCTATATTTATTTGCCACTTCTACCTTTTAACCTCAGAAGTGTGTATTCATCTTCATGCATTTTTGGATTGGGTCTTTAAAGTTGAGGGAAACAGATTTTTTTCAATTCTTTATATATTCTAGAAATTAGTCTTTTGTCTGAGGAACAATTGGCTAAAATATTTTCCACTCTGTGTGTTGTCTTTTCACTCTGTTGATGATTTCTGTTGCTGTGAAAAAGCTTTCTTAATAAGATGAGACTCCAGTTGTCAAGTCTTTGCAGTGTTTCCTCTGCAATCAGGGTTTTGTCTATGAAATCTTTGCCTAAACCTGCGTCATCAAGAGTTCTGCCTGTTCTCTCTTCCAGCAGACCAGTGATTCTGCTCTAATTATTAGATTTTGATCCATTTTGACTTTGGTTTAGTGCATGATGACAGACATGAGTCTAATGTTAGTCTTCAACATGTAGAAAGTCAGTTTTCTCCAGCATCGTTGATCAAAAAGACTATTTTTCTTCAAGTGAATGTGTCTGGCCACTTGTCAAAGATAAGGTGGCTGAGTGTGTTTGGGTTTCAGCACCTTCTATTCTAATGAGCAGGTCTTTTTCTTTTGCCAATATCATGCTATTTTTGATCCCAGTCATTCTATTGTATAATTTCAAGACATAGATAATTTGCAGATGGTATGATACTCTACATAGAACATCCCAAAAACTCCAACCAAAAGACTTCTAGATTTAATAACCAAATTCAGTGGCATGCCTGGAAATAAAGTCAACACTCAAAAATTAATAGCATCCTTGTACACAAATAACAAACTCACTGAGAGAGAAATTAGCAAAATAATACCTTGAATAAAAAATGAGATATTTAGGAATCGATCTAACAAAGGAAATGAATGTTCTCTACATTGAAAATTTCAGTGCTCTGATAAAGGTCGAATACAATATCAGAAAAGGGAAAGATGTTTCCCAAAATTGTTATGCAGATTTAATGCAAGTCTAATTAAAATACCAGTAGCATGTCTCACAGAACTAGAAAAAAATATTCCTAAAATTAAATTGGAACCAGAAGAGACCTAGAAGAGCAAAAAATAATTTTGAGCAACAAAGGCAAAACAAGGGACAAGGCAATGTATTTTTGAATAAATAAATTTTATTTTAACTAAATATTAATTATATTTTGATTGTTCACATAAAACAATCTAAAGGGTGCATGCTTAATTCTTAGGACATTTAAATAATAGACAGAATTAAGTTCATGTAGGTATGTCTTTTGAGATTGCATTTCAAAACATTTTTACCTTGAAACTATATATCAGATTTCCACACAGGAATGTGTTTGAACATTTAGAGACAATAGCCTATATTAAAGATATGATATAATATTAAATTATTAATATATGTGAAGAAAGTTTTATTAAATGATTATATTTTATTTACTTATTTATTTAATTTTTATTATGTTTTAAGTGTATTTGGTGAAGGGTCTCACTACACAGCTTGGGCTCGTAGTGATCCTCCCGTTTTCAACTTCCCAAGGTCTGGGATTACAGGCGCGCACCACCAGGCCTGGTCTCAGGGGCCGGCTCAGCGCATCCGGGGGTGGGCCAGCGCAGCACATGGTGCTGGGGATTGAACCCCAGTCCCTGCACTTGCCTAAGTGGGTGCTTAGTCCACTGAGCTATCTTGCTGGCCTTTATATTTTGCTTAGTGATGCCTCAGAGATGGACACATATAGAGAGAATCAGTTCTATTTTGGAGGCTGAATCATAAGACTGTGATATATCTTATTTGGGAAGAACAGGAACAGAGAAATTATGCAGTGTGGCGCTGAGGGTTCTGACTTAGACAATTGGGTAGATGGTGGTGACATTTAGTTGGATGGAAACAGCCAAGAAAGAAAAATTTTAATACTTAGTAATCTGGAGAATGATTTAATGGGAACTAAAGAAAAGATCAAGAAGTTAACTTACGCATAATAATTTTAATGATCAGGTTATCAGGCACTTGTCATGAGCTCTCATCAGCATTTTATTTTCATCGTCTTTCAATTATGTCAACAATCCCGTGAAGTTGATGAATTCTTTCTATGACACAGAACATTAGGCCTTTGACAAAATAATTTGCCTGAGACTAATAAATACTGCAGCAAAATTAACTTTCAAATTTGGTGGACCTCAAAATTTATGTTCTTTATGATTATATTATTACAGATATCACATTAAAAGAAGATACCCACTGTATTATTTTAGTTTGCTGATTATAGAGATAAATATAATTCTTAATTTATTAAAAGAAAAGGGAATATAATTCTTGACAAAAACAGGATTTTCATGGTAATTCTGGGAAGGAAGACAACACTCACAAATATTACAATGCTTAAGGAAAATTACATTGAGGCCAGTTCCAAATTCTGTGCTATAGCTAGGTGGAAAACATGAAATATAGGGCCCAAAATTATCTTGGTTATCCTCAATTACACCGACACTCATCACTATGCTTTACGACTATTCATAAGTAATTAGTTTTAATATGTAGGGTTTTTTTTTTCATTTTATGTGTTTGATACAAGGTCTCACTGCACAGCTCAGACTCATACTGATCCTCTTGTTTCCAGCTTTTCCAGTGCTGGGGTTACAGGCGTGTGCTACCACTCCCCAGTCGGGGCCATTGCAGTATGCAGGACTGAGGATCGAACCCTGTTGCCTGCACTTGCCAAAGCAGGTGCTTAGTCTGCTGAGCTATCTCACTGCCCCTTTTAATATGTTTTTAATGAGACATGTTGCTTAATGAATAAGTATTTTGAGTGCAATCTGAATACTGCTTCAGGAAAAGATCCTTCGAGAAGTCCCTGGAATAGAGTCACGAAGCCAGATTGACAAACCTCCAGCCAACAGATCTGACATTCAGCTCTTTGCTAAAACTCATAAACAAATTTGTAGAAACTAAAAAGCCACAGTGAATGGTCAGAAGCATTTTCATCTGAGCAACACTAGCACTGAGTTTGCCCCTGGCCTTGAGAAGTGACTGGCTGTGAGGCTTGGGACATTTAGCATTCTGTTTGAGCCTTTGCAAAATGATTTGCAAATAGAGTTGAGAGCCACCTTGTGCAGGACGTGCAAAGATTAGATGGAGGATGTGCACAGTGAACAGCGATGTGATTGTAATGAACTGTTGTGACTGTGGCTGACAAGGATGGTGGTGACACTGATAAAATGACAATAGTAATTGCAATAGTCGTACCCAGTAGAACTGTCTCGGAAGTGTGGACTCTGGAGACTGTTCTTCATTCTCCACTCCCCTTTCACATGAGATCATCAAAAGAGTCATAAAGCAGAGCATTCTAAGATTTGCTCCACAAACCTTACTCATGCCATTTTAGAAGGTACCAGAATTTCAATAATAAATCTTAACAGAAAAATAGTCTCAGAAGAGTCTCTGTTGATATAAAAACTAACTTTTTTGAAGAAGTACTATACAGTTTCTTTTAAAACATACCTCATTCATCTTTAGTTTCCATAACAGTTACTAACCTGACACTGGTGTTTCTCAGTGTCTAGATTTGTTTTTATTGATTTTTCATTAAATTGTGTAAGGTAATGCTTTTCCAAGTGCTTTTACATTTTTTTAAAGTCTTTTGTTTATTTATATATTTTGTGCAAGGTCTCCCTGCACAGCTTGGCCTCGTAGTGATCTTCTTGTTTCAGCCCTCCAAGCCCTGGGTTTACAGGTGTGTGCCATCATGCTCAGTTTTGGTGGTTGGCGTAGCCCACCCAGGATCCCAGGAGCCAGGCAGGCACGCAGGACAGGGGACCAAACCTGGGTCATTGTGCTTGCCAGGCAGGCGCTTAGACCACTGGGTTATTTTCCCATCCCTGAAAGTGCTTTTAGTGACTTGAAGGACAAAGTAACAATAAAAAGTCATCAAGTAAATGTTGATAATTATGATGTACTTATATCTAGTGTAATTCCATATCATTCATCTATTCACTTATGTACATACTCAATTATTTACTCATCTACTTGCTATATATTTCTTATATTTAAATGCACTCTCATCCAGTACCATATATTTGTTTTTGAAATTTCATAAATTGATCAAACCATTTTATCTCCATTTTATAGACAAAAGATGTCATACAAATATTAAACTATATAAAACTCATTGAATGGCAAATGTCATCTGCAGATCTAGATTTATAACAACTTTTTATTAACATGGACTTAGTTTAATTCATGTTTTGTATCAACATTGGGTCTTTTGTCAATGTAGTACTCAATCCCTCATGCATTCATTCATTTGCAGAACAGCAATTCATCTACCCACTCTGTTCATTCAAAGCTATGTGCTGAAGCCGCTTGGTACACCCAAGCCAGCACAGATATGGAATATCTCATGCAGCACAGCGGAACCAAAGTCAGAGGACTGGGTATAATTCCTGGCACTCCCGTCAACCATCTGTTAGTGCTGAGTTCACTCCATATGGTTGGTCTACAGCATCTTGAACCAGATTGAGCTTAACTGCTGCCTCCTCTTTTGCAAACTCCCCCAAGAGCAGTCCGTGTACACAGTACTCCTGTCCTTCCATGGCCCATTGCTTCTACCTCTTGTCTTATTCACTGCACACTGCCACCCACTACCATGCCGCACTGTGCTTATTCTGAGAGGGTTGAATTCGCCTTGGAGGATTAGAGAAGTGAGAGCGATAGGTGTGTGAAAGAAAGGATAAACCAGGAAGAGTGTGAGAGTGCAGCCAGGTGGAACTGCCATCTGTAAGCCAAAAGCTTTCAGTCATAACAGTGGTAGCCCTACTCAAGCTAGCAAAATATTAACAAGGCCATGTAATGCTAAGTTCTATGGTTGCAAGACCTGGAGATCCACTTAGCTTTGCTCAAGTGTTCTAATGTTTACTTTAAGAAAACAAGGGAGATGGTAGGGACCATAATGGTCCCTCAGAGATATTTGCTTCCAAGCATCTGAAGCTGTGATGAGACATGGGGGAGTTAAATCTACTCCTTTTACTAAGTCGATGGAATGGGGTGGATATTGCTAATCAGTTGGCATCAGAGGGAGAGATAGCTTTAGATTGGGGGCACAATGTTTCTGTCATCACAAGCATTCTTCAAAGTGAAAGAGGAGAGAGTTAGTGTCAGAATCATTGAAGAATTTGAAGGTTCTCTCTGGCAGTGAGGAAAGACGATGAGGCCAGAAGCCAAGGCATGCAACCTGCTTCCAAAGCCTCAAGGAAACTAATTTTTTTTTTCTCAGAGATTGCAGAAGGAAAGTAGCCCTGCAGGCTCCTTGATTTCACTCACTCAATCCAATGTTTGCTTTTACCTAGAGAAATGTGAGATAGGATGTGTATATGCCAAATTCATAATAGTCTTTGCAGTAGCAAAATGAAAATAATAAAGCTAACAGCTTGTAAGACTCCGGGCATTTAAGCGATGCATACAAGCATCATAGACACAGAAGCACATCCCGGCCTATATCTCTGGCAGTACCTGTATTAATAGGATCTCTTCCAACGCAGGCCTGCATTTAAATGTTGGGTTTCAATTTATCTGTAGCCCACGGTCATTGAAGGATTTTGTTGACAATTACTATCTTTCTAAATGGTATGGGCCTTTCTCTCTTTTTATTATTAAATGTTTATTTTTATTGTACATGCTTGTAGTACATAATGATTGCATTCACCTGGGAAGTTGGTGCATACATACCACATTTATGAATTCTTCTCATGACCCCTTGTCCTTCTGCCCCCCTCTCCACTTTGGGGGCCCTTTTCCATTTTCAAAAGGTCTGTCTCCCAGTTTCCCAGTTTGTGTTTTTATCTCAGGTCAAGTCAGCTCCTTTATCCTCCCCTCTCCTGACACTCTGGTGGTCCTGGCTAGGGACCTTTGTGATCTTCATGTTTTAATTTTGACCTTTTGATGGGTCTTGTGGGTTATGACTATGACTGTCACCAAGTGAAAAAACTTAGTGATTGTATTAAACATCTCTTTTACGTAAATGTGGCAGTGCTGCGATATCAGGTAAAGTCAATAGGTTCTGGGCAGGCTGCCTCCTGGCAGTTCTTGGGACAGGCACAGTGGCTGTGGCAGTCGTCTTGATAGGTGAGGAAGTACAATGAACTGTAGGACAGATTCACTAAGGGAGCTTACTCAGCAGACATTATGTGAGTGTGTGAGCACGCGCACATGCGCGCGTGTGTGTGATGTTTGACACAAGAAAGTTGTTTCTATCACTGCATTAAAAGTATGGATTCTAGAGCCATGGAGCTAGCTCAGCAGGCTAAGCGCCTGCCTGGTGAAGGCAAGGACCTGAGTTCGATCCCCAGTACTGCGTGTTATGCTGGGCCCTGCCGAGCCAGCCACTGAAACCGGGTGTGTTGGTGCACACCTGTAATCCAAGCACTGGGGAGGATGTGACAGGAGGATCACTATGAGTCTGAGCTGTGTAGTGAGACCCTGTACCAAACAAGTAAATAAAGATTTTAAAAAATATAGATTTTAGAACAAAACACCATGAGCTCAAATATTCACTCTGCTGTGAGGTGACAAGTTGTTTACTTTCTTCCTGCTTCCTCATTTATAGCATGGACATAGCTCTAGAATCTACTTCCTAATCGTTGTGATGATTAAATGAAATAATCCCCATAAAGACTGGGTGGAGGAAAAACCTTCAATAAACGCCTGACACTATTGCTATGCTGTGTTTACAGTGTCATAATTCTTGTGAGGATTAAGTGAGCTTATATTTTTATTGCTATGCATGAGAAGGCCTTTTCCCCTGAGCTAGACACATAGGTAGAAAGTGTTAAATTATTTTGAAATAACTCAAAGAAACTGTTATGGTTTGTGTCTAGTTGTCGCCCCCAAAGCCTTATGTAAGTTATGGGGCAGATGCAACTGGAGGAGGAGCGAGTGGCTTGAAGGGTGGGGCCAGAGGCCAGAGGCGGGGCTTGAAGGGCGTGGTCAGGGTTGGGGGCGGGGCAAGAGAGCATGAACCATTAAACTGGCAGCATGCACTCTACCCACCCCCCACCCTGGTGGCCTCTCTTGGAGGTGTGGAGAGGGTCATCCTGGCTACGTAGCCCCCAGCCTCTCCTCTAGACTCTGTAGCATGGGGCGGCAGTGTGACTGAGGCCACCTCGGGCAGGGAGGAGATGTTTGGAGAGGACAGAGGCACTAACTCTCCTGAGCAAATAAGGCTCAGAGGTCTTGCTACGTGATCGAGGCTGCTTTAAACTGTGAAACCTCCAGTAACTGTGAGCTAAATAAACCTTTCCCTAAGTTTGAGTGTCAGGTATTTGCCCCAGCAACGAGAGAAGAGTAACTAATACAGAATTTCACAATTTTAATGTCACATCAGTGTCACCACGTTTATTCTCTCATATACTTAGTACTCACTGAGCGCATACTACGTGTCCAAACGTGTTACGAGTACAAAGATGAATAGGTGTGCTGACACCTGTGGGCCTCGGATCTGACACCTGTGCGAATCCAGAGCCCCATGCCTGCATATTGCTTGGTTTCTATGTACTAAAGAACATTTATCTGGTCTGGGTCATCTTGTCGCGGCTCGAACTGTGAGCATGAGGTCAGCATTCAATGCTTTAAAATCTAGTTCAACCTCACTGTCTTTTCCATTGCAAAAAAAAGCTGCAGAAGACAAACACTACATCAACTTTACTGAAGAAGCTGAAGAAGTCGGCGTCCAGCCAGCAGGGCCTTCCTCAGTACGGCTCCTTGCGTTAGCACACAATCAGTGTTCATTCTGTCTTAGCATTTACATCTGCTGTGTGGCTGCACAGGCCAGAGTCATCTGCTGGCCTTTTGGTAACCTGCATAAGACTTCTTTCATCCTTTTGCAAATGCAGTTATCAGAGTGCCAGTTCTGGTTACCATACTCACCAATATTTTACTTGTCCTTTCAAGTTGTCTGGATGGTATGAATCTTTTGAAAACCTTAGCATTTCTGTCCAGAGTAAATTATTTAAATTATTCTCTACCATCCACTCATAAACCTCACATAGAACCCTCTGCAGGACCTTTTCATTGTATGGACAACCTGATAACAAATGATTTCTGAATTTTTATTTCTGAAATCTTTTGACATCATAATCTCCTTTTCATATTACATCCCCAGGTCCCTAATGATACCAGCATCTAGTAGAGTCTCCACAAATTCTTCTGGAATTGCATTTGTTAGCAGTTCAATCATTCAGTTATTCAGTCATTCATTCAACAAATATCTGCTATGTGTCTGTTAAATCTAGTAGTGGTCCATGTGCTGTGGACACACATTTATTGATAAGAAATAATCGTGCTTATGCGCAAAATTTAAGTCTAGCAACTTCTTTGAAATAAAACCCTACAGGAAGAGTGCCATTTAACACACAACCGTTAGTTCTATGACCTCCTGGGAGTGACAAGCAAGCTATGAGTTCGGACATTTTCTACCCGCTTAATGTTTCCACTCAGGCCATGTTACTAATAGCTTAGAGGTGGCTTCCAAATCTTGGAAGGTTAGCTGTAGACATCGGCGCTCCATGTCTGCTCTGTTTAATGGCTTTGTGCCCAAAGCAGCTTAGCGTAATTAGGAAGGGCTGTGTCTTTTCCTTGATAAGTGAATAACTCTCACGAATAATAATAGGAGTTATGTGCGAACACGAAGCAAAGCTTGACTCCTGTTACTCTCGATTGCATAACAGCCTTGCGGAGGCGGCCGCAGTGATTGATGGTCTTTTCCTCACTGGTTTCCATCTATCACTATGATTGGAGGAAAGAGTAGCGTTTTCTTCCTAGGTAAGTCTTGTGAAACAAAGACCAGCTAATTATTTCAAAATTCCCCAGCCCACTTTAGGATAGCATTGTGGAGTGAAAACACTCCCGTTTGGATATCCCATAGGAACTGCCATTCATGAATGTTTAAAACAGATGCTTCTGTGAGTAACATATTTAATTAAATCCAAACCTGTTGTTATTATTCCAGAAAATATTATTATTAGCACAAGTTCCAAATGGAACTCACAGCAACTTCTGGTTGGAGTTTGTGGTAAGATATTTTCATTTCTAAAGGAATTTACTTAAATATAAATCGTCACAGTTATCTAGATACATTTTCTTCAACACAAGGCTGTGAGAGTCGGGAGAGTTAATTGCTTGGAGCCACTGGTGCTCTGAAAGAGTGACCGAGACAACCAGCTGGCTGAGCGGCCACATATATCATCATAAAATCTGGGAATGTGTACACGAAGTAGTCATTTTATTTCTAAAAGAAGAGGAATGGAAAGAAAAAAAAAAGTCTTCCAATTTTATAAGATGGACTTATAAGAGTGGCAGATGTGTCACTAATTACATAATTGCTTTCATATGTGGCTCTAATAAAATTATTTGAAGCCTAAAAAAATGTCTAGCAGTGAATTATTCAATTTAATACCAAGTTATAACAAAAATAATTAGTATTTACTTTAAACTCTAAATTGTCAACAAAAAACCTCAAGTAATTATTTTCATAGTGGTGCATAATGAAATAAATGTGTAATTAGTGACAGATGGGACTTTTAAAATTTAAAATATAGGAAAAAATCATATCACCTGTTTGGGTTATTTTTTGTAAGAGTGAAATTAGAGTTTTTGAAAATGAGGTACAAAGAATTAACTCAATGTAAATTAATGCATTAGCTCTTGTGCCTGCCGCCCAGTCTTACGGACTTTCTTTATAGTATCTGATTCGGAGGCCCAGCGTTTTTTGAGCCATATTATTTCAGCTATTTCATCCTGTTTCTAAGTGACCAACTGGGGGGCAAAGATGTCTCAGATGGAAGAAGCAACGTTTTATTTCAGACTCTGTTTAAACAGTGGGGTGAAAATTTCCCTTATGTTACCAGAACTCACGCACCTTGCACAGTAAGTCAAGTTCCCTCCGGAGTCCTTTTCAAGACCGCGGGAGGCCGTGCATCTTGCTGCGTGCTGTGACGTGGCCGGGGCCGTGGCTGCCCTCGCCGAGTCTGCTGGGAGCGCAGAAGGCTGCTGCGTGTCTGCACCGCGAGCGCCTCGGAGCATCTCAGACCGCAGCTTTCAGGTTGCCAGGCCCGGTTCCCATCCTTTCGCTAGTTAAGCAGAGGACGGTCCGCTCTGGCAGCCAGCTACCTTCGCAGCTCCTTCTCCTTGCCCCTGTGACTCTTCAGCTTGCCCACTTGCTGTTTTCCCATCCTTATCAAGTCAGCTGTCATCGCAAAGGTCATAATTCAGTAAGTCTGTTTTTCCAGTGAAACATAGTTTTCAGTCTTCTGGTAAAGAAACTTACAATAGGACCTTACCCCGAAATGTCATCTGAAATATGAACTTACACACCGGTGAACCCTGAGCTTCCGGCAGGCACAGCATCCATCTCATTGACTCTGTGTCTATAAAGCTAGGCATTGCGCTGAATTCACAGATGCCCAGGGAAGGTTGTGGCATTGTCACAAGCCTTGAGCAGAGAGCATGGAGTTCAGGGTGGGTGTCTCGTAATTCGTACTAAGAAAGACAAATGTATGGGAGATGTGGTTGTGTGATGGGATCCAAATGATCTGATTAGGAACATTTTTTTTTCCAACTGAGTTTGAAATCAATTAGGAGAAATATACCGAAATCAGATGAGTGGGCCAGCCAAATAGCTCGGTAGATTAAAGTGTCTGCAAGCAGGCACAGGGACTGGGGGTTCCATCCCCAGGCCTGCTGTGCCGGCCCCATCCCCAGAGCGCGCTGAGATGGCAATTGAGACTGGGCATGGTGGCACGTTCCTGTAGTCCCAGCTCTTGGGAGTCTGTAAACAGGTGGATCACTATGAGCCTGATCTAGTAGTGAGACCCTGAGCACCCTGTAAACC
>NDGN011540421.1:3339-14922 GCA_002564285.1 Tympanoctomys barrerae | reverse complement strand
TCCCCCAGCACCACATGCCAGCCAGCCCCGCCCCCTGGTGGGCTGAGCCGGCCACACACACACCAAAAAAAATAAATAAATAAATAGATAAACAAATTTATATAAAAAGAAAAAAGACAGGACATGTAAACATTGCCAAAATTATTTGCTCTGACCTTTACTTGTATACCATGGGAGTTCTTTACTGGGGTGCTATTAATGTATTATTTACATTGCTTATCAAGTTTTCTCCCAGTGTTAATGGGACTAATATGATTAGAGTAGAAAAGAAGAAAGAAGTTACAGTGCATACATATACCTTACCACTGAAAGTCTGGGCTCTTTATACCCAGACAAAGCTGAGAGTGTTTCATCTTCTTCCCTTGAAAGATCTGTCCCAACCCCTATTATGTTGGAGCCTATCTTGATATCCAAAACTATGGGCTTATTACTTCCTTGAGTAATAATCCTCAATAGAGAGATATGATCTAGGCTGAAAGTATATTCAGTTTTACCCTGAACAGCCTATGAAATCTTGATTGTTTTGTGTGCTTTTTGGGTTGAAAGGTAGCTGGGTGGCTGAAGGAATGTTCAGATAAGACATTGGATTCTTCTATAAAGAACTGCTACAGACCATCCCTCTGATGAAGAATCATTACCGTTATCTCCTGTCTTCAACAATCCTGAACACATACATTAAAGCTGTCCTTAGGTTATAGCTCAGGTCTATAACTTTTTTCTACTCTATTACACTGGAAAATAATCTTGACTTGAAATACATGTTCACCAGGGATTATATTTAAGATAAGTAAAAATAAAAATTTAGATGACATTTTCTAAGAGAGGTGAAAGCATAGTTTCAGCCAGGTTGTAATACATGTCTGATATAAAAATCTGTGTGCAAGAAATTAATTGTGCTTTTTATATGCAATCAGATTTTCTACTGCTCTCAAAAATTTACTCTGATGAGTACTCAAAAGCAAGTAAAGAGTTATCATTGGAGAAAGGTATTAGTACATTAATCTTAATTACCTTTACTGAAGAAAAAATATGAAGTATATGAATACAGCAATGAATTTACTGCAGAAGGTGGACCTAAATACAATTCTCAAACTTGTTCAAAGGGCCTTAAAACAAAGCAACTAACACTCATGACACAGACCAAGTGAGATTTATTGGAAAGCACATGCTTTTGGAGGAAGGCAAACATTTGTTTCAATCCTTCCTATTTGATAAATTTCAAAAACTGTTGAACTTCTCTGAGCTTCAGCTTATTGTGTAGTAGAATATTTATAGCAGTGTCTGGAGCACAGCCTGAGGCTTTCTTGAAGTAATTTGTTTGGCCTGGGGATGGAATGCAGAAGAGACAACTTTCCTGATGGAAAGGAAGGGGCAGAATGTGGGATAATGAAGGCAGAGCTGAGCATGCCAGGTGTGGTGGTGCATACCTGCAATCCCAGCACTTGGGAGGGGGAAGCAGGAGGCTAGCTGTGTATTGGAGGCTAGTCATTTCAGGCCAACCTGGATTACATAGTGAGACTCTATATCAAAATAAGTAACTAAAAAAAAAGTTAAAGGAAGAAGAGATGATCATTGGCATATTACGTAGCACATTGTACTCACTCATATAGTCCCTCCCTCTATAATGAGTAACAATTTTATGAAGAAATCATTGTACAGCAAACTGGTGTCACCACAGATATATGACTAAGTTTAATAAATAGATCAAAAATGCATAACAGTTGATGAGGTTTTTTTTCCTGGTATCACATGTATCTTGTTCTTTTGTCTTGAAGTTTTTATTGTAAAACAGTATTAGGGAGTAGGTACCAAAAGTTTAACAACAAATTAATAAGGGGAAAGAGTTGAAAGTAGAAATATTTTATTTAGTAACTTATTTTTGACTCATTCAGTATAAAATCTACACAAATAGCTCAGCAGATTAAAGCACCTGCAAGCAGGTTCAGGGACCCGAGATTCTATCCCTGGACCTGCTGTGCCAACCCCAACCCCAGGGTGTGCTGAGACAGCAATTGACACTGGGAAAAGTGGCACGTGTCTGTAATCCCAGGTCTTGGGAGGCTGTGAATAGGCAATCACTACAAGTCCAATCTACTAATGAAACCCTGTACACCCTGTAGACCCTTCCCTAAAATACAGAAAGAAAAAAAATAACTACAGAAAATTAGAATAGTTTTTATTTCAATCTAATGAAAAGTCATCTATGACAAACCAATAGCCAATGTCATACTAAATGAGCAAAAACCAAAAGTTTTCACTTTAAAATCAGGAAAAGACAAGGATGCCCACTATCACTACCCTTATTCAATATAATTCTAGAAACATTAACCAAATCAATTAGACAAGAAGGAAAGGCAAAAGGAATAGTGATAGAAAAGGAAAAAGTTAAATTGTCATTATTCATAGTTGACATGACACTCCATAGAATAACTCAAAACATTTAACCAAAAGACTCCTACAATTTTTTAAAGATTGATTGATTGATTGATTGATTGATTGATTTTGCACGGGGTCTGACTATGCAGCTCAGATTCAGTGATCCTCCTATCTCTACCTCCCCAGGCTGGGATTATAGGCATGCACCACAAAGCCCATTTTCAGTGGTGGTTGTGGCATGTGGTACCAGGGATTAAACCTGGGTCCTTATACTTTCCAGGCAGGTACTTAGACTGGTACTATCATCGCAGTCCCTAGTACTAAACAAATTCAGTGGTATTGCTGGATACAAAGTCAGAACTCAAAAATCAATAGCATTCCTGTACAAAGATAACAAATTCACTGAGAGAGAAATTAGAAAAACCATGCCTTTCATAATAGCATCTAAAAAAAGAAGTAATTAGGAATCAATCTTATAAAGGAAATAAAAGATCTATACAGTAAAAATTGCTGAATTCTGTAAAAAGAGGTTTAAGAAGATGTCAGAAAATGGAAAAATATTCCTTGCTAATGGATAGGAAGAGCCAACATTGTGAAAATGACCATACTCCCAAAATTGCTATACAGGTTCAATGCAATCCTGATCAAAGTATCATTAGTATATCTCATAGATTTAAGGAAACATTCCTAAAGTTCATCTGGACCTGTGAGAGACCTAGAATAGCGAAAGTAATCCTGGGCAACAATGCAAAGACAGGAGGCATCACAATCCCTGAACTGAAATTGTACTAAAAAGATACTGTGATAAAATCAGCATGCTACTGGAAAAAAGAGAGACCTGAGGATCAATGGAACAGATTAGAAGATGCAGACACAACTACAGACATACTCAGCTGTTGTATCTTTGACAAAGGGGCCAAACATGTTCACTGAAAGAAAGGTAAATTCTTTAATAAATATTCTTGGAAAAACTGGCTTTCTCATTTCAAAGGCTAAAATTAGACCCAAGTCTATCACCATGAGCAACACTAAAGTCAAAAATGATCAAAGATAAATATATTAAAACAGAAACACTAAATCTACTGGAGGAGAAAGTAGGTAGAAATTTTGAAGATATAGGTGTAGCCAGAGAATTCATAAGCAAAACCCAAACTGCACAGGAAATACTTCAAAGAATCAAAAACTGGAGTCTCACTTTATTGAAATTTTTTTCCCATCAAAAGAAATGACCAAATGAATAAAAATAAAATCAATGAATTGGGGGAAAATGTCACCAACTGTCCCTCAGACAAGGACTTCTATTTGGAACATATAAATAATTTTGAAAATTGAGGTCCCCAAAATTCAAAGCCCAAACACAAAAATGGACAGCTGAGATGAATACACAATTCTCAAAGAAATACAAAAGACAAACAGAAGAATAAATGTTCAAGATCACTGATCATTTGAAAAATGCAAATTAAAACAATTCAGATTCCAACTAACTGCAGAAAAAATTGGCTACCATCAAGAGATCAACTAATAAGAAATGCTGGAGGGGCTTTGTGGAAAAATGAACCCTTTTCCACTGTGGGTAGGAATGTAGACTTCTATAGCCATATGGAAATCAGTGTGGAGATTTCTCAAAAAACTAGGATTAGCGATCCCATTCAATCCAGCTATTCCCCTCCTGGGTATTTTTCCATAAGAACTGAAAACATCATACCACAGTGATATATCTATACCCATATTTATAGCAACACAATTTGTGATAGCTAAGTCTTAGAAACAACTCACATGTCCACCAACTGAATAATTGATAAAAAGATGTGGTATCTTTATACAATGGAGAATTAGCTGTAAAGAAAGATAAACTTGAAGCTTTTATAGGTAAAAGGATGCAATAAGAGATCATTCCCATAAATGAAATAAGTGAGACCTGCATGTGTAAACATTGTATGTCTCTTTAGTGTAAGGACCTGAAAGAGTAAATAAAATCTGAAAGGTACTATAGATATTGTGAAAAGTAAAGTGGCCAATAAGAAAGAACAACTAGGATGAGGAAAAACGATAGAAGTGAATATGTGTGTGTGTGTGTGTGCGTGTGCTAACATAATTGTGCTGCTAATTTCTATTGCTTTATTGAAATGAAGAGCTAATGCTTAATTTTTGAATAATTTTGAATGCTTATATCTGATCAAATCTGAACAAATATTTTAAAGACTTCTTTTCATCTTGTTTTTTGATATTCTATGTTTAAATGTTTTTATTATTTTTATTCTCTTTAAAATAAAATAAAAAAATAATCTTTTCTGTGCATCAGAAAAGATGACCATTAAATTGAGATTAACTACATGATTTCCCACCTTGTGTGTTGTTTAACTTGGCCTACTCTATCCTCATAAATGTTAGCTTCTAAATGACATTCTTTACCAAAGATTATTTTGTTCTTTAAAAATTCAGCTCATGTTACAAAGAAATAATGTCTCTGTGGAAAGCAAGCCGGTAATAATAATATTTATAAATATGATGGACATTACAAGTCTTTACATATGCTACCATTAATGCTTTTACATTTCTATACTGTGAAGGGGTTGATAGCTATATTTATATAAATGCTCAGATATATTATTCCATGAACCATTTGACATTAAATAAGTATCTTGGTAAAGTTTATATATACATAATGATCACATTCATCATAGGGAGTTTGTTCCTACATATATCTCAATTCTTCTTTTTATTCGTTTTTAATTTCCTCCCCATTCAGGTGAGGAGAAAAGATATCTTCCTTAATGTTTTATCTATTATCATTATATTCATGTTTTCATTACCTCTTACATATGTAGTTTTTGTTGCTTCCTGGACCATATCCCAATTGAATGAGTTATCCAAAACATAATTTTCAGCTAATTCAATGTCTGTGTGTCAACGCCATGGAATAATTGTTTAAAACATGTCACTGGAAAGGATATAATGACTGTCTACCTTCATCTGAGTGTATGGTCACAGAAGAGAAAGATTATATCTTACTTTTTCTAAAAAAGTTTTTTTGTCTTGTATTTAGTACAGGGTCTATACAGTCTCACTATACAGATTGGACTTGTAGTGATCCTTCCTGTTTTTCAGCCTCCCAAGTGCTGGGATTTCAGGCATGCACCATCATGCCAGTTTCATTCACTGTCTCTGCATGCTGCAGGAGCAGTTACTTTTTCTAAGAAAGTTTTTATTTTATTTATTTATTTATTTATTTTTTGCGGTGGAGGGAAGAACTGGGGATTGAACTCAGGCCCTAGTGCTAATTCAATGTTTTTATCATTTTTGAGAGGTAGCACTTATTCTACTGAGCTATCTCCCCAGCTCCCCTCTAAGAAAATTTTAAGTGGCAAATATTTCTATTAACTTCAGTTTTAAGTGACAAAAGTTGATCAAGATATAACCAATGTTTGGAAGTATAGCCATTTTCACAATAATGGTTCTTACTATCCATGAGCAAAGTATAGCTTTCCATTTTCTGGCAGCCTCTTTGATTTCTTTTTTTTGGAGTACTTTAATTTTCAATGTATAGTTCAATGTCTTACTTTGTTGGATTGATTCCTATACAATAGGTAAACATTCTTAAGTAAAACAAATTAAACTCACATGTGTAAATAACACATTGTTTCTCCATTATGAGATACTGAAAGTATAAATAAAGAGCAAAATGTATAAATACTATTCTGAAATAGGAAGAAACTATTCAAAAGAAAAGAGAAGTAGAGAGAGAGGATGGGGGAATTAAAGAAGGGAAATGAAAGGGTCCATAGTCTTAAATGAAGTAAACTGGGCACACACATTTAAATATAACATTGTTTCTCTAACAAGAAAAACTAAAAGGGTAAAGAAAGACCAAATTGTATAACAGATACTGAGAAATACAAAGAAAAAATGTTCAAATGGAAAAGAGAACAATGGATAGGGGAGAAAGGAAGAAGGGAAAAGAAAAAAGTATAGCAAGAAGAAAATGATAACAGGGGTTAGGGAGATAACTCAGTGGAATAAGTGCTTTCCTGGCAAGTGTAAGGTCCTGAGTTTGATCCCTGGTACCACAAAGAAAAAAAAAGAAAATGGAAACAAAGATTTTGTTATTAATGAAGGGAAGAACAATTGAAAGGAGGAAAGAGATCCTGGATGAAAGGAAGAATCGAGAAATATCATGTACAGGTACAAACTATTATTATATATAATTTTATATAAATTAATAAATTTATATGAATTAATTTATATAAATTAATTATACATAAATTAATTTTAAAAATTAGGTCTTAGTTTAACTGGAAACATTTCCTAGTGAGTATACAAATAAAGATAAAGTCAACTTTTCTTCCTTCATGTCATAGGCATATGCACTAGGCATATTTTCCACAATTAACAGTGAATCCATGTTCCAATAGACGCTTCAGTCCCTCCTGTGCTTTTACTGAAAAACCTAAACTCAAACAAAAGTCTTAGAGGGAATGGAGAAAGAAATTACTTCACTTGTTCTATGGAAACACAATAGTATGCATGGCAGCAATCTTCATTCTTGCTCTAATGGCAGGAGTCCAGCCTACAGCATAAAAGATTTTGAAGATTGGAGCCTAAACTGAGTAATTCTGAATTTCACTGTATGTGTGCATTTAATAAGAGTTAAAAAGAAAATATGCAGGAACAGGTAGCATGCTTTATATGTCCACTACAGATTCATTCGATGGCCAGTCATAGAAACTGACATGAAATAGTATTTTACTAAACATTTTCTGTATTTTAGATACTGTATTTTAGGTACCTTGTATGATTGAAAAAATGCAGTGAATGTTTATATCTTACAAATTATTACACTATGGGGCCAAGAAGATGACTCAGTAGAATAAACACTTGCCTGGCCTGTGCAAGGGCCTGAGTTCAATCCCTGGTTCCACCAAACAAACAAACAAACAAACAAACAACAGCAACAAAACAAATTATCACACTAAAAGACAAATTGCCATTAATTCCCCTCAAATATTTTCCATTGGTTCATCTCATTGTTCTTTTTTTTTTTTTTGGCCAGCTCAACCCACCCAGGGGGCAGGGCTGTCAGGGCACATGGTACCAGGGATTGAGCCACAGTCCCTGTGCTTTGCCTAAGCTTGCCTAAGCAGGCACTTTAGACTGCTGAGCTATCTCTCCGGCCCTATCTCATTGTTCTTGACATGTCTGAAGTGGTCCTAGAAGTTGCCTTTCCTGAGTGTCTACTTCTGCTGCTAGGGCTTCTTCAAAGTCCTAAACCAATTCAAAATGTTTACTTCTAAAAGTCCTTCCGACTTTGGGAGAGAGCCAGAAGTTGTGTTGTACCAGCTGGCATGAATAAAGAATATGAGGACATATTGTCATATTTTTACAAACCTGTTCTTCCATTCCACTTGGCAAGTACATACACTATATTTATGATCATGCCTCCTCAGGACATTCACAGAAGAACTGTTCGAAAGCTTTGGCAGAAAGTAGAAAGAATGATGGGATAAGTATGTTCAAAGTGAAAGGGATTGATAGCAGCGTTTCTCTTATGGTAATAAATTTTTTAAATTTAAAAACCACTGTAAATTTTGATTATACATTGTATAGTATTTTTTATTCTTATGACCTAGTACATCCAGGTACATCCTGATGTGTATTGAATAGGAAACAAAATCTACATGGTGTAAAATTTTCACCAGCAAACTGACTACAAAATTAACTCCTGTCAGTCATCACCCTCCATTAGCACATGTGTTCCATGATTGCACATCATGGATTTGTCAATCAATTCCGAGCAGCAAATGGGATGCATGCCCTCGGCCAAGTGGATACAACAGGGGGAGTGGTCTTTACGCCAGACATTAAAGAGAGGTCAAGGAACATTGACAGAAGATGGCCTACAGACCTAAGGATTCTGAGCATGCTACCGAAGCCAGGCATAAAAAAATAGAGATTTAGCAGTGTAATCTTAAAGTTACATAAAAATATCAAAGGATGGCTAATTTTTGTCCTAATGATGAGTATATACTTATATTTATAACCTGTATGGTAGTTGACAGGTAAAATAAACCCAGTTCCATACTTCTCAATTAGAGAAAAAAAATTCCATTTAAGTATCTTTATTATTTATTAAAAATAATTTAATTCTCCTTTAAAAGAGATTCAGTTTTAAGCGACATTTTTCGCAACATGAATTATTCTGGGGTAATAAGTACTTTCTGTATCCATTTTTATTTTATAGAGGAGGAAAGTCATGTTCAGAGGAGTTAAATTACTTTGGTGAAGGCACATCATTTCCTAGCTGTTAATTTGAGGGAACTGTTTCCAACTGCAGACTTTGGTGCCAAGACCAGGTTGCTTTCCACCATACATCAGCTATTTTTAAATGTTCTTTCTACATTTCATCTCCATCGTAATTTTAATTTGACCTCTACCACTCTGTCTTTCCTATGAAAATTCACTAGAGCAGGAACACTTCCTCCAGATTTGTGCTATCTGGGATCCCTAACAGAATAATCACTGTGGGCAGTGGCTTGGCTAACTATTCCCGTCAAGGCATGGAAACCCAGGTGATATTTGGCTACAACTGCGGGCAGCGTAAAGCTCCCATGTGGAAAGCATCTGCATTTCATGTTATTTAGTTTTTTATTCATGACTTCAGAATTTGTGAGTTTCTCATTTGAAGGATACTTTTTCTAAGAAAGTAACTTGACTGGAATATCTCTGACTCGGGGCTAGGGAGTGAACTCAGTGGTTTAAGAGCCTGCCTGTCAAACACAAGTTCTCGGGTTTGATCCCCAGTGCCACATGCCCTGCTGCTGTGTGTGGTGGCACATGTCTGTAATCTAATCCCTGGAGAGGTTGAGACAGGAGAAACATTACAAGTCCAAGCTGCGTGGTGAGACCCTGTATTAAATAAATAAATAAAATGATTGAATTTTTTTTAAATGGGTCTATAGGGTCTCACTACGTAGATTGGACTCTCATGATCCTCCTGTTTTGAGCCTCTCAAGTTCTGGGATTACAGGCATGTGCCACCATGCCCAATCTCAATAGCTGTCTCAGTGCACCCGAGGGGCAGGGCCCACACAGCAGGCCCACGGATTGGCCCCTGGCTGCTGCGCTGTGCCTAAGCAGGAGCTTCAGTCTGCTGAGCTATCTGACATGTGCTTGAAATTTTAAAAAATTAAATTAAATTAAATATCTATAACTTGAAATATGTGCTTATCACAAGGTATCACATTCTTTACGGAAATGTCAGGTCTTTTAGACATCTCTTGTACATTCATACTCTCACTGGTGATCTGTTTTGCTGAACTTTAATATAAAATAGTTAACAATAGCAAAATGCTTCAAGATACATTTTGGTTATATACTGGTTACTTTTAAGAAATCTTGGTCGTATTAGTCATTGTCTAAATATCTTGTGTTTGAATGGTGAAAAATGGAAAAGTCCTATGGCTATGCTTGCAATGAGAGATCTCAGATTTCATTGTTTAACAAAACGACTGTGTCTTTTCCTTACTGAATTTATTAGATCTCCTTTGCCTTTATACCCACATAAAATATCTACCACTTTAATATAAATAAAAAAATAATTCTAACATATTTGGCATCAACATGCCATCAATTAAGGAACAAGCTTGGAGCAATTCTGTGGTAATGAAATCAAGCCTCTGGCTATAGTAAAATGACACTACATTGTCAATATTCTTTCAAAGATGGATAGAAAATAGTGTATTTTAGTGACATTTAGTGGGGTGTTATTTTGTGTGTAAAAGAATAATCATAAATTTGAAACAAGTTTTGAACAAGACAGTGTAAAGCCTTGAGTCGAATCTACCATTCGGGCAAAGACAGTGTTTCATATGAATGATACCTAATCTATTATTTAAGAAATGCATAGAAAAGTATCTGTCCAATTGCTTGTAGTCCACAAAGGAGTCCAGTGTGCAAGGATATATAATGGGCACATTCTCTTGTTCACTGATCCCAACTTATTTGATGTTTCCCATAAAATAGCGAAGAAATAGCCAGCCTTGTCTCTTGCCTATATTTACCCAGCTGCACTGTTTGACCTAGCAGCTTCTAGAGCAAAATGTCCTGTTTTTCAATTCTATTCTGCAACTTACTGGTCTTTTGATGTCAGACAAGTAGCTTAAATATCCTGTGCCTTACTTTATTATCTACAATATAAACTAATGTAATCTTTCTTCAGAATTATTTTAATCCTTAATTAGTCAGCACATATCAAGTGCTTAAAATATTGTCTAGCATATGGTAGCAGCTCATTAGATGCTACTTGTATTATCATACATTATTAAAGAACATAGTATCATGTAGATAATTTTTTAAAATATTAATTAAACAAAGAGCAGTGCAAGAACTATGTTAAGGACAAAAGTCCAAACATAGGAATTTAGGAGTTGAAAGCCTAGGAATTTTAAAACTGAGTGATTGGAATGGCCTAGTTGTTTCAAGGTTCTTTTTCAGGGGAAATTAGTTCATCACCAAACGTGACAAGATTCTAGCAGGCAATAAGAGATCTCGCCCTATGAAAGCATGAGTTGCCCTTACTTGCCACTAAACTCAGAGTACATCTGACAATTGTTCTTGTGTAGGGCTTTTAAGTGAATTATGTGAAATCATAACCAGCATTCAGCTTCTTTGAGGATATAAAAGTAGAATCTTTGACATCAGTCAAAAGACCCTACTCTGAACAGCTGTGATCGTACTTTCTCAAAGCTCTTTTGCTCTTCTCTCTCTAGGGCAGCCACAGAAGGTCAGCCACGTTATGGGCCTTCACACTCCAGACCTCTTCACACTGGGCTTCCTGTCTGAGGCCCATTGGCCTCACTTCACGTCTGGCTCTCTGGCTTCCAGCCCTTTACACATCTGTGTTAAATTCAGTCTGTTCAGAGAATGATCTTTGATTCTTTTGGGAATGAGCAACTGTTTCTTACATGCTTTCATATTCCCTTTGCTTTTTCTTCAGCATTTATCACAAGTTCAGTGATATAATACATTTTATAATGGCAACAAAAGAGAGTTGTACTAACCTCATATCCAATGATAAATAGTGGTGATTAAATTAAGTGCACTTAGTAAATCATCAGTAAAAACTTAGGTAGGGAGGAGGAATCAGATGGAGAGAGAGAGAGAGAGAGAGACAGAGAGAGACAGAGAGAGAGAGAGAGAGAGAGAGAGAGA
>NDGN011540386.1:1850-22095 GCA_002564285.1 Tympanoctomys barrerae | reverse complement strand
AACTCAGGCCCTTGTGCTTGCCTGGGAAGCACTTATTCCACTGAGCCATCTCCCCAGCCCTATGCCAAATAACTTAAATAGAATGTTATGTTTAAAACAAAAACGAACCTAGAAAAAAGCAAAAAACAATTTGGAGTGTAAAAAAAAAATGGCAGAAACAAAATAGGGTCAGGGATATAGCTCAGTGGCACAGTACCTGCCTGTGATGCATGGGTTTGTAAGTTCGATTCCCATTACCAAAGAATGAGTGAATGAATGAACAAAAGAGTTGACTTGTAAAGCAGCTAAGAGAACACTAGCACACAGGTACAAATATCAATGGTGACTCTCCAGTCTCAACCCTATCAGGTCAGTTTTGTCATAGCAGATTATGAAAAGGTTTAATACATATTTTACCCAAACTCTATCTTTCAGAGTCATTCTTTTAGAAAAATCTATCTGTAGATAGGAAAAACTTTCAAGGCACAATAGTACCTTTTACCGAGGTACAAAGTCACCACCAATAACTGGCACAGTTCAACAATATATTTGAAAAGCTATAGTCAGGAGATCAACAGTAACAGGGTGATGTTCTTAGACTACTTTTGCTTCAGAATGAGCCATAGGCACTTGAGGCGTGGACAGCAGCCTCCACAAATCCTTTTGCACACCCCAATCCTGACTTACTATTTCTCCTCACTAGTTTGATTATCAATTGCTTTGGCAGAACAAACAACATATACATAGAGTTAGAATTTGGGTTGTTTTTTCTCTAAATGAGAGTAATAAAACCTAAAGGAAAATAAACAAAGTAGAATTTCCAGGGCTTGTAGATTTAGTACATCTGTGCAGTCCCTTGCATCTATCCTGGCAGAGCCTGACACCTTCCCTCCCACGGAATGACAGAATGCCCCACACTACCACTGCCCCTCTAGGGTGACAAAACGCTCACGTGAAGCATTTTGTACCTCTGCTGTGGTGGAGATGTCTCCAACCAGCTCTCAATTACCGATTAGGGAAGACTGTATTTTTTTTTCCTTTTCTTGTTTTTTGTACGGTACTGTGGATTGAAGCCAAGGCCCTTTGCACTAAGTTGCATACATAGCCTTTTCTATTTTGAGGAAGGGTCTTGCTAAGTTTCTCAGAAAAACTCAAATTTGTGATATTCTATCCTCAGCCTTCCAAAATGCTGGGATTTCATGTATGTGCTACCAGTTATTAACTGAATTTTTTATTATGCTATATCCAAAATTCTTTTTTGCAAGTAAAGATTACTACAGCCTTTATGAATCTTGTTTTCTAACTTTAATTGGGCCATAGGCACTCCATAGTTAACAATCATTTGTATATTCAGAGCTAGTGATAGATACTGCAGATAAAAGTATAAATGAAGATGGTCATTACCTTCACCAGTGCAGAATCAAAAGAACACAATTATGGATTTGAGTTTTCAACAAAGCCAAGGTTTAAGTAGGTAAGTATACAACTTCACTTTAATGTTTTATTTTCATGTGTATAAAATCTTTTGCAAGTGAAAGACACACTTTTTTTTTTACCTCCAACACATTACTAAGACAAATTTCATTTTATCGTATGATTCAGAATTATCATTATGAACGATCTATTATTTTCTGTGTTGGATGAACTATCTATTTATATGGTGTGTGGGATTTATGTAGATAGTGATGTTACTGATATCTCCAGACCTTGCATTTTAAAAAAAATTATAAATAAGAACTTGTTTCAAGTCAGTTGCCTTTTTACAGAAATAGAGAATAAAGGCTATTTATCACATATTGAACAGTTAGCCTGTAAAGTTGATCAACCAATCTGAGGCTACACTCACTGTTCCCAAGTAGCTTTCTTACTCTGTGTGTACATATGTGGGTGGACACATGCACAGGCACACATAAACTCACACATAACAACCTTTGCATAGTGAGCAGCATAGAAAACACCATGTATACTTTCTGCACAATTAACCTGGGTTCTCCAAGGTCTTTTTCCTTCTACACGTACTCCTTCAGCTAGTGCTTCTGCAGAAAGTTTGCTAGTGGTGTGTGTGTAGGAAAAACTGCAGACCATTCTAAATCTTTCAGAAATATTAAGGCTAATATTGGAAGACAAGCAGATATAAAAAACAAATAGGTAAGGATTTCACTTCCTTAGGGTGAACTCTGAAGTTGTCTATGAACAAGAACAGTTCTGTCTTTCTCAGCTAAATTTAAATTTCTAATCTTTCACTCATTTTACAAAAGGAAGCAAGCAGAACAGAATTTTTTTAGTAATCTGCAGCAAATGTGAAAGCAATTAGATTTCCTGATCACTGAGATTTTAGTTCATGGTATTTGCAGGGTTAGTAAACGAGAAACAAAAATCTATCTCTTTCTTGTTTGGCCTAAAGTGGCCCTAGCCACTGTTACAGAAGCTTGCCTGCCACGACAGAAGCATTGAATAGAAGGGTTGGAATAGAAGTGTCCAGAAGGATCATTTGGATGAAATGTGGGCACTAAGCAAGGCTGGCCCAGTTCCCAAGGCTCCACAATGGTGAAGTGGTCAGGCACTGCCAAATAAATCTGTTCCTTAAGTACTGTGAATGTGTGAAAGCACAAACAGTGCTTGGAAATGAGCTCTCTAAACATTTTTTCTAGAACGTCATGAGCAATAAACCAATGACTAATTATATCACCAACTATGTAATACAGTATCTCAGTTTTAAAGAGCACCTCTATCCTTAAATACAAACACTACAGGCAACTACATTGTGGCTTTTTGTAGTTTTCAAGAAGTACTGTAGTTTACTTAGTTGTGTTTTCAACATGATGCAATCAGACTGTTCTCCATTTGGATTTTGAGTTGCACTTCTTGCATCACTGCTCATGTTATAGAAAATAAATTTACTGCTATGAATTCAATGCTAAATTCACTTCATATATTCTGCAGTATTTTAGGCTCATATTCTTTAAAGCCATTATTCAGAGTTGTAAAAAAATGAGACAATAAATGAGACACTATATACAAGATAAGTATAATAGTCTTCAGCACATAAAAAGTGTGCAGTGTCAGCCACTAGTCTTCACAATAGGCACTACAGTCTTTCACTTCCACGTAGCAAAGCTTATCATATCCCTATCGCCTCAGCTAAATTTCACTTTAAATGCGTACCATTTTCTCTTTATCGCTATTCATTCCTTCACTCAAAGTAGAAATGTGACTACCTGGTAAGTGAGGCGCAGGGTGGACCTAAATGATTTTCTTTCTTTCCTACCACTACATTTTGTTGAAGTCTTTTCTGTGCTTCCCACCTGCTCCACTACTAACAGCGTCACTACTGCGGCCAACACGGCTTTCCAGCTCTTCTAATCCTTTATCAGGTTCTTGGCTGCTTCCTCTTATTTCTCCCATTCCCCTCTTCTCCTTTTTTTGTATGATGTACAGATAAATGTCTGATCTTTTTGATGGTAATTTTCTTTTCATGCTAGAACACTAATTAGAGCTAGATATTTTTATTGGGATCATTCCATTACTGTGTCCTTAAAATTCTATTTCTTGGTAAAAAATTTAAACATGCATTTTACTATACATTGAATGTTTAATTTTAATTATATCATATGTATATGCATACATACAAACACATACACAAATATATATGTAGAAGTGGAAGATTGTAGTACCCAAATGATAAAATAAATGCACCCTTATTCAAGAGTCCAGCTGTAAGATGGAATTGATGCAAATAAAAATCACTGGCTATGATTCTTATAGCAGTAGTAGAATTTGAGGAAGTTTGAAAATAACATCATACATAGAAATTATGTTTTCAAAAAATTATTGAAAGGACACTCAGAGGTAGAAACACTCCTATAATTAGACAAAGAATTATTAATCAAAAAGTACTTTCAGGGAGGCCAGATAGCTCATCAGATTAAAGTGCCTGCTTAGGCAGACTCAGACTAGGGTTTGATCCCATGCATGCTGTGCCGGCCTCATCCCTGGGGTGTGCTGAGATGGCAACTGAGACTGGGCGTGGTGGTGCACGCCTGTAATCCCAGCACTTGGGAGGCTGAAAACAAGAATATCGCTATGAGTTCCATCTGTCATGTGAGAACCTGTAGAGCCTATACTAAATACATTAAAAAAATCTACCAATTTCACAATCCTTCAGCCAGATTCCAGGCCATTGGACAACTCACAGCAATTCTTGTTATAAAAGAGAAATGAAAGAAAAAAAAAAGTCTTTTTTTCATACACACATACACGAAAGTAAATAAAACTGATTGAAAATTCTACAAAAAGAATGATCCAATACAAATGCTCCAAAACTTGAAACTTTCTGTGTGTTAGTATAACAACACAAATGGAAAATCCCCCCCCCGATCTCATGTGGCAGACCCCAACACAGAAATGAGCTATCAGTTACCCTGGAGCTATGTGTCCAAGGTGTACATGAAACACAATGAATTTCATGTTTTGATTTGGTTCTCATGTCTAAGACATCTCATTATGTTTATGCAAATATCCTAAAAATCTGAAAATATCTGAAATCAAAAAACATTTCTGATTTCAAGCAGTTCAAGTAAGAGACACTCCACTCCTTTATGAGTTAACAATAGAGAAAAATAAACTAATAGCATATTGCTGAAAGCATGAAATAAAAAAAGATCATAGTCCATTTTAAAAATAATAAACATGAAACTGACTACTGACCAAACATGAAAATTTTTAAATGAGAACTCCCAGTTTCTGCACTTAGCTCACAGTGCCCTGGAAACCCAGAGCCGCAGATCGGCGTGGCCCCAGAACCACACAAGAGCCAGCCCTGCTCACGCACACACCTCCTCGGCCTCCGCCCTGAGGACTGCTTGCCCTCCAGGAGCAGCCCCTGTCCAGTGGGCAACGGTCCTGTGCCACAGCAACCTATTTATTCCCTCTCAACTCCTGAAAAAATTTTACAATTATATGGTTGTCTTTCTCCCTGATGAGAATGACCATTCTGTGATTCAACAGATCTCTGACTTACAATTTCTTTCATTACTCAACCCTAAGACTGTTAAATTCATTAATGAAGCCGCTCTGCCACTATTGTTCCCTTGCTCAATTGATGCACAGCATGTGTAGGAACTTAGTTCTTTCCTAAAGTAGCCTGAATGCTTCGGAATCAGACACATAAGTAGCATCTTTCTAATAATAAATGCTCCCTGTTCTAGGAAAGTTTTCATTTTATAGCCATCAAATATATCAAAACTTTACAATGAAGGTGTTTTTATGCCAAATATAATATCAAATGTGAAAAGAATAAGGTCTATTGGCTCATAAAAATTAAAACCTAGCTTGCTAACAGTTAAAAATTATAAACTGGAAATATATTTATAGAACAGTATAAAAGATTATGAATCTTGTGTAACAAATACTAAGATACTCCGGAGGCTAAGGCTGGAGGATTGCCACAAGTCTGACACTTGCCTGGGCCACTTAGTGAGTTCGAGGCCAGCCTAAACTACATAGTGAGACCCTGTATGAAAAAAAGAGAAACAAAACAAAAAAGAAATAATAAGACAAACGGTACCGAAGAAAAGAAGAAAATAATTATCTCCTCACTTTTAAAACAATGAATATTAAAACAAGATCTTGTACTATCAAAATGTCAATTCTTTCAAAGATAATGCCCAGCTTGTGCACTCTAATACACGGTCCTTCTTTGCGTAAACATATCAGAAACTGTGTGAACCAGTTTACCTAAAAATCTTACACTAAAATTTTTCCAAAGGAATAAAGCAATGATTTAAAATGTGGTTAAACTATGAATAGCATTACTGTAGATGTCCAATAAGAGAGGATTAAATAGAATATTCCTATGAACATCATGTAGCCATTAGAATTATGCTATAGAAAAGAACTGATCCATGTGAAAAGATGGTCCCAATATATTTGTTACTGAACATAGGAGACTCCAATACAGGATTATAAAATAGACCTATACTATATAACTAGAAGAATGTAATAATATATAATAAAAACTTATGGGATATATTACTGTATTTTAATTTTTCTGAATTTTTTAATCTATATGTAATGAATATTATTATTTTTAAAAGAATACATCCAATTTGATTTAAAACTGTCTCATTGCTATTTGTCTCTCAATAAAATTATGGAAAAAAATAAAAGAAAAGAATACAGAATGGTAATAGAGAAAAACAGCATTTGAAGTGATACTATTGTTAATGTAATATGATAAGATCATAGATATAAAAGTGAAAACTAGGGCTGGTGAGATAGCTCAATGAACTAAGTGCCTGATTTGGCAAGCACAGAGACCAGGGTTTGATTCCTGCTCCTGCATGCTGGGCCGGCCCTACTCCATGGCATGCTGAGCCAATGAATGAGTCCAGGCATGGTAGTGCATGCCTATAATCCCAGCACTGGGGAGGCTGAAAACAGGAGGGTCACGAGTCCAAGCTGCATAGTGAGACCCTGTACCATACATAAATGGAAAAAAAAAGTGAAAATTATAAGTCAAATGATATTAGAGACTTAGTTCAATTGTGACAGCACTGTTAGAACATTAAATATGGTTTGTAACATTGATCTATAGTTAAAATAGAGATATTAGGAGAATACTTAAATTACATATGACATTTTTAAAAGTTGTACAGATATGTATGCATGATAACAATCTGCTAATGATAAATAATACCTACCTATTATTGAAAAAGCTTTGACAGTATAAACTCTCAGTTTTTAGTCCATTTAATTTGTATTTGCATTATACATTTTGTCTACAGTTTTAAAAACACAAATTAGGGGGCCTGCCCACTAGCTCACTTGTTTAAGTGCCTGCTTAAACAAAGCAGTCAGCCTCTGGGATTGGTGGTTCGATTCCCGCATACTCAAGGCAATGAAGACCAGAGCTGGAGGCAATCAGGAGCCTCCAAAACAAAACAAAACAAAACAACAACAACAAAAAACCCTTGTGCATTTGGGGCCAGGGAGATGGCTCAGTAGAATAAGCATTTCCAGGGTAAAAGCAAGGGTCTGAGTTCAATCCCTGGTTCTGCCAAAAAGGAAAAAAAAAATCTCCATAAAAACACATATGAATGACTCTTTTTAGCATCATTATCTTTTTTGGGAGGTAAGGGGAAGCATCAGGAACCGAACTCAGGACCTTGTACTTGCCAGGCAGGCACTGTTCCACTGAGTTATACCCCAGCAGTATTATCTTGAGTATCCACAGAGGAGTTATAACACTCAACTACTGATCTCGGATAGATTATTAAATTAACACATACCACGTTCTATGCATCAGAGATATTATTGGTACTTTTCAACCCATACTCTACCACAAAAATAAAGATAGTCCATTTAGGAACGCTGTTTGATAACACAGAGTATAGGAGTTTTTCAGCATGCACCATGTAGCAACCTTTTGCACCACACAAAAGTGAAAAATTTGGCTTTCTCAAGAAATTTTAGATCTTTTAGAAAGGAAACTTAGAAGTTTTTCAGCCTAACTCCTTGAGGCTATAAATATGGATATGTAGGTCCAGAGAGCTGGTGAGTAAAGAGGCAAACTATAAGTAGAGTCCTATCTTTGAGGCTAGTCCTTTTGCCATCATCATCTGCTATCTGCAGGAAATATCAGACTGAACTTTAGACATTAGCTGTCAGCCTACAGGGTCAAAGAACACAGCCATGTCAGATGTATACAGACCTTGCATCTGGTAGCTATATGGTGCCTGTCCAGGTTGAGGAGTACCAAAGCTTGTACCATAGCTGAGAAATCCCGTCTGGCCAGGTGACTGCGACTGTGATAATCCACCTTCAGTCTTGATGCCTGCCCACAATGCACCTAAATCAGTTAGTGACAGCTTATCTATCTGTTCATTTTCAGAAGCTGGTAAATACAGAAAAATACCCTCCCACACATATAACTGTCCAGTCACAAAGGCTTCCCAGTCTTAGCTCAGTAATAAGGCATACGTGCATACAGTGAAATGCATGAAGAATATAAAGTCATACAGTACAACTCTAGTTTAAATTAAGGAGAGGAGCCGGTGAGATAGCTCAGCAGCCTAAAGTGTCTGCTTAGGCAAGCTTAGGCAAAGTTCAGGGACCATGGTTTGATCCCTGGCAAAACATGCCATGCCAGTCCCACCCCCAGGGTGGGCTGAGCTGGCCAAAAAATTAATGAATCAATTAATTAATGATAATTACATATTTGATTATCCATTTACATGGGTTTCTCTTCCTTTCTTGCATCTGTCTATAGGAGATAACTAGAGAGATATAGTTTTTATACTTAATTTTGTTGTTTTAGAAAGGTTGTCTCCTACATAGTCAAGAAATAGCCATTATTATATATTAGTAAAACCATTCCAATGTTTCTATGTTGAATTAAAATCTGTTGTTCTAAAAACTCATTAATTTGAGCTGTAGTCTCTGTCTTGTCTTTTTTCTTTCTTTCTACTTCTACAACAAAGCTGAAGCTAGCACAAAACTCATTTTTAGGTCAGAGGAAGCAACCCTGGATGAAGAACTAAACAGCAAGATTAAAAAAAAAAAAAACCAAAAAACAATAAACCACCTCAAGTATCTAGATCCAGACAGCAAGCAGAAAAGACACAGGGTATCAAAGAACTGAATCCTACAGAATAGCAGTGATTTTTGTTTATAACAAGTGAAGTTGGCCACTACTTCCTTTTTTGTTTCATTTTCAAATCATCAAATACAATTGTTTTAAATTTAGTCTAAAGCAGACTTTGCATTTACATATTTAAAAGCTATATGGATTGTATATGGGGTTTTGTAGTTGTAGTTATGCAAAAACAAATTTAGGTTTCCATATGATCATATGAAAACAATATATTTGGGGCCCCAGAAGACTTCCCAAAGGACCAAGTTGCCATCCCAACTTCAGAACTTGGGTGGGCAGCACTGAGGAGTGCGGCTCAGCTCTGAATCATAATTAAAGACAGTCCTGAAAGTTAACAACTGTCCTTGATTTCCACAGAGACGGGAGAGAAGCATTCCAGCCAAGAGCATTCACATTTCTGAATAATTTAGCTTTGTATTTAAGATAAACGATATCTTTAGGATCTAGAATACTCTAGTCTTACTGTTTATTTCCATTTTAGGGGAATTTCAATGGTAGAAGAAAGTTCGGTAATTGTCCTAAGGCAGTGGAAGAATCTATCTATCAATTGGCTGAGAGAGCTTACTCTAATTTGTGGAGTATCTCAGCACCCTCATAATGGTCTGAACATTTAATACTTAACCTTAACACTTTTGTAAACCTGACTTTTTCAGCCTGTGCAGGCATTCTCAAAGCAGTAAATAACCAACTCAAGTAAGTGATCGCTGCCAACACCCTGCCGAGATGGGTGGTTTCATGGCTCCAGAAACTCTCTTTCTTGCATGCTGCCATCATTAGGAACTTTTCCCTCCTCTCTCTATGTGAGTTTATACTGATTTGCTTCCAGTTTCACCTGTACCTTTTAGCCAGGGAGCTCAGGTGGAGAACTGGTGCACAAAAGCAGAAATGAGTAGAATGTACTCAGAGCTACATCTGCCCCATAGTTTCTACACACAAGGCAGCCAACTCATTTCTCCACTAAACTCCAAGCAGATCCATCAAAGAATATAACACATTGTTTTTCTCCACGATCTATCCTCAACATGGAAGGATGTGCTTATTTTTAAACAAATCTATGTAAAAGTCAGTGAGCATAGATCCTTAAAGTCTTTAAAATTATCTACACATGGACTCTTAGTACTAAAAAATCCTAAACTATGTTTTCTTTTTTCTATGAATAATCCAAGGGAGAAAATACTGCCATATGTTTCAATACCCTGGCTCAAGAAAAATAAAGCCACTGGGTTACAAGTCCATAAGCTCATACTCTAGGACCTAAAAGAGCAAAATGAGCATAATCAGGCAAATGCTAAGGACTGAGGCTGACTCCCAGGAGGTTTATAACCATGGAAGCGCTGGGAATGATGCCCTTACTATTCAGCTCGCTGCCATCACCTCCCCAGCCTCGCTTAGCACCTGCAAATCTTCACCCTCACCCTGAAAATTCTGATTTGCTTTTCTTCTCACCCTCTGCTCCCATCATTCTACTGAAGCAGCTGTCTCAGGTGGCAAGGACAGTTCACGAATGGCTTAGAATTGAAGGACTCTAATATCAGCCCAAAAGTTGGCAAAAGAAGATGCCCAAACCCTACCACAACTGAATGAGAAAGAGGGAAAAAAGAGCAAGCACAAGGCCAAGAGCTTTAGGCAGTATCAGGTGTGACGACGTCATCAGCGGGAGGCTGATAGTACTTTAGTATTGCACACTCTGAAAAATACACTTACATTCAAATAATCTTATCAGGAAAATTGGAGCATATAAACTGGAGACTGCCCTGACTCGTATTACTTGACTCATTAGAAATAACAGCTGTACAATTTAGATTACAGATATTTCCTCTTTTATCATGAATAGTCTAAAAAGAAAATTATACATAAGTCTGATCCATATTATGAGAAACCTTGATTAAAATTATACAAATCAAATTTATCTTTAGAAAGCCCATTTTAAGGCTATTTCTAAAGTCTGGTTTAAAGGTACCTAGCTAGATAATATTTAGTCTTGTTTTGAAATGAAGTTACAAAAGCTGCAGTTACATATGATTTAGACTTTTCTTTCTATAGTTCTATAAGATATATATATATATATATATATATATAGTCATTTTTATGTAAAGCAGAAAAAAACTTTCAATTATTAATATAATGCCATATGTAGCTATTAATATGCTACATATATCACATAATTATTCTATCAGTCCTTTCCTTCAACAGTCCATGTACTTTTTCTTGATCATCAGTTTCATCTTTTAATAAATTGCCAATAACTCATGTATTTGTTTCAGGTGTTTAAAACTGAGATTGCAACTCCATTGAAGAAAAGGTATTTTGAAATTTGAAGACTTTTTTTAGATGGAACTTTGAGATTTGGCTGGATTTATTCTTCATTTACAGGTATTGACCCTGCAACAATTGAGTTAAATTACACCAAAATAAAGATAATCTCCAGGTGGGATGGAATAAAGGGCGATGTGAGCTTTAAATGTTTCCTGATTTCCTTCTTCAAAGTGCAGTCCAGGAGGTGATACATAGATCACTTTTCCTAATGGTTGATAATACTGAAACTCGATAAGACAGCCACCCCTTAAGTTCAGAGAGAGAGCTTGTTGAGCTCCTTGTGTACTTTCCTAATCAGGAGAAGGCATCTGATAAATAGGAAATGGATCTGTACCCCAAAAGACTTCATTGACAGAAGTTTTATCACAAATATGCACAAAAATACTTTGGATTCCAGAACCAAATGCTGGGATAGACATAAGTGGAGAAAAAAGAGAATGAGAGGGCATATGACCCATGAAATCTGTTTGCCACCTCTGACCTCAAGATAAGACTTCAGCTCTTACAGTGCTCACTAAAACTCATCATATTAAGAATTTAGACAGGAAAGAAGACAACACTTTTTCTCGTGGCCAACATCAACAGTCTTTAAGCCCCACTTAAACACACACATACACGATGGCCAATACTACAAAAACGGGCAGATTACTCACCATAGGAGGAAATTCCGTAAGGCTGTCCTGGTTGTGGGTACGTGGCATAGGCTGTGGCTTGTTGCATTCCTGGGGTAAACTGTGTTTGCCCATATGCAGCCATAGTTTGTGAGGAAGGGGTAGGGAGAATATGTGGGTATGGTCTGCTATTTGTCAGAAATGACAGAAAATAGAAAGCCCATGCATTAGATGGAAACATGCAATTAACAACCACATCACAAATTCCAGTTAAAGAGCATATCTTAAAGTCAAACTTTCAAAAATAACAGACAAAGCACTAAAGCACTTCAGTGTGTTTACTAAATGCTCAATACAAATTTGTGTATATATATTTAGGCTTCTATGAAACAGAATTTTATCTAAATGAAGATGTAACATATGGGCACAGACATGACTTGAAATAAAGTAAAAGTCTACTTGGAAAAGTTATTTATTGATTGAGAGAAAATACATCTTACTTGGAAGGATAAATCTGTGGTGGAGAGAACTGGTGAGTTGGTCTTGGACTAAAGCTGCTGCTTCCGACTGTTGAGGAAAAAACAAACAAACAAGCATAATAACCCAAGAAGAACACAAAATATGGAGAAAACATTTCTATATTTACCTATGGCTCTGCCTTAAGAAATTTCAGCTACTTGACCTTTGTAACCCTCAGAAGTGACAATGTCATATCATTTGACTTAATAGAAAGCAAAGCTGTAAAAAACAATTCATAGGAACTAATGAGGTCTAATTTTAACTGAATTCTTTTAAAACCACAACTTTAAATACTTACCTGTGCACTCTGAGGGCTTTCACAGTGGTAAATCTTTAAAAGCATGTATAGTCCTGTTCAGTGTGAAGAAAGACTCAGAAAGGGGAAGAGGAAGCTGAACCGCGGAGCTGGGAAGGACCATGAAAGGTCCTCTGGCCTACTGTCTCTGCTCAGTGGTGTCAGCAAGGAACATGATCTAACCATTCGGTGAGTAGAAATACATTAGCATACATCTTCATTTGCTTGAATTGACTTAGCAACATGTTTTAAATTCATCCCTGTAACTATCTTAAATCTCTCAACTGTGTGTGTGTGTGTGTGTGTGTGTGTGTACAGATGTTGGTGTCCTTTTAGTTATACGTGTTCAGCATCAATCTTCATGTAAAAAGTTTGTTTTAAAATAAAAAGATATTTAATCATTCAAGCAGAACTCAATTTCTTTCAGATTTACCTGATCCAATATGTTTTAGAGGCACACTAAACCCCTATCAAACATTCATTCTTTCATTGTCATTCTGAACAAAGGAGCAAAAATCCATTTTAATTAATGTACGGCTTTAAAAGGGTAGTCCTTAGTTTTTATTATAAAGACAATATAGATATATGTGTACACGTGATAGACACACAGATATATGTACAGCTACATGTATATATTTACATATGTTAGTGTATTCAGACAGATGGATGGATAGATAGCTAGATGGAAGGACAGAGAGACAGATAGACAATTTTTTCTCCCCATCAAAAACTTTAACCTCCACCTGGAAGATGTATATTCTTTATGTACAATCATCACCAGTAGTAAATGATTTCTTCTTTCATTAATGACCATTGCCTTCAGTTCTTCTATGATTTATTAGCATTCTATGTTAGTTGTCTAATACTAGTCATCCAGGTGAAGACTTGAGCCTGTGCATCTACATTAGATGACTAAGGTTATATTTTGCCTTAGACTCTTGCATAAAGTTCCATGCACTCAAATTTTAATGTATTTCTTTATGTTATGAGCATGTCAATGCACATATGTTTTTCATGTTTAGTTGTCTAGCTTTTGTTCTGGAAAATAGTAGTAGAGTCAGCCTAGAATCTCAAAATCCATTTACAATCCTTTCTGAGTAAAATAAATAGGGCTTAATCCAGAGACAATGGAATAAGTCTAGATCAGTCCTGTTCTTGCAAGCTGCCAGACACACACCATCTGGTTGTCAGCTTGGCAGTAATGGCAAAACAATCCAGCTGGTATCCTCTTGGCACTATGTAGATACTGTCACTATCCAGTTCCAGGTTCTGTGCTCCTTGCTGCAGATGTAGACATGCAGGAACCAGTTTTGTGTTTATCTTGTGAGAAGGGTGACATGCACATAGCCACGGCAGGATGGGATCTATACTATGGTTTGCAGAAGGCAAGGATGAGTGAGTGGACACAGACCGAGGACCACCACTTGCCCAGCCTCCTCTACTCCCCTTTTTAAACCCCAGAAACAGGCCATGGGCCATAGAAATTTATCCAGTGAGTTAGAGTTAGGGAAGAGAATTACATTCCTTAGAGAGTCACAGTTAAAATAAATGTTTGAAAATCAAACAATGCAATGCTGCTAATCATGGAAACCACAGGATTCCATTTATTCTTTTCTAACTCTATATCTATGTTTTTCAAATTATGGATTAATGCTCATGAAAAGTTCATGAATTCAAATTAATAGGTTGTGCCCAGCAACTTTTACAAACAAAAAGTAATAGAAGATATCAGGATATTTATAACAAAGGGTAAGGTAAATACTGTGCAGCTGGGATTTAATTATATGTATTTTTCTATCTATCTATCTATCTATCTATCTATCTATCTATCTATCTATCTTTCCAAAAAGTTTGAGGGGTTATCGAGTAAGATAATTAAACTCAGAGTCTGGGATCAAAATTTCATTTTTAGTTCAAACTTGAATCCCAACTCTTCTCTAAGGTTCTTTGTGTGTTCTATAAAATTATCGCAACAACATTAGCTATACTTCATCTGATTGTTGTGAGAACTAAATGAGAATTGATATAAACTAGTTGTAATATTTGAGTTAATTTGTGTTTATTTTCTCAGATTCCCACTATCTTTGCCCTAAAGCTTGATCTTCTTTCTGGGTTTTTAATTCTGCCCAGCAGGGAACATCCACTATGTGTTCAGCAAAATGTTTAAAGATGTAAAATTCTCTACTCCCATTCTACGCATGAGCCACTCAGGGCTGACAGAAGTAATGCACTCACACAAATAAATCGAAATGCTGGTATTTGAACCCAGGTTCCCTCAATTCTTCCACTGAAGCATACCATCCTCTGACCCCAACCAGAAACTAAAAATGTAACAATCATCTCATTGCCTCCATTTCAGGACCTGTGGTTCGTTCACTCATCCCAATCCAGGCATAGCCTATTGGTCCATCCACTGCCTGCTCAGGCTTCCTCTCTTCGTGGGACTCCAGTCCTAGCTCAGGACTTCACCTGCAGGAGCTATGTGGCCACTCTCCCTGTGGCCACTCAGGGATGGACATCTGTGCTCCACTGCCTCCACCACCATGACACATCTGTCCGAAGTGGAAACGTCTTCATAGCCATCCTCCAGTTCCCAATCTTTCTACCGGTCACATTGTCCCTAAGAAAAATTCCAAATTCCTCAGAAGAGTATACAAAGAGACACAAGCTTTAGCTCTCTTCTGGGTTTATTATTATGCAGCCTTCCTGGATTTTGGGTCTCTTCCACATGACTTCAGGTCATGAATTCTTATGTGCTTCTTGGTTGTTTTTTATACTCTGCCTTTCTTTCTTCTAATGATCTTCTTTCCTCTGCTTGACAAACACTCCACCATCAAGACTAAAATATCACTTCATCATTTTCTTTTTGAGTAGGTTTTCCTTTCTCTGTATTTTCTTGGAATGCTGCAAACACCGGCAATGAGGCACTTGCCATACTGCATTATGGGCATTAGGTGCATAGATGTTAGGCCCTCTGCCAGCCATGAGGATCTGGGGCCAGGAACTTCTTATTCACACTTGTTTTCTTAGCAACTGATAAGGCCTGGCACATGGTAAGTAATTAAAAATTAATACTTGCGCAATAATAAAATGAGATTTAGGTCAGGCACAAAGCAGAGTTTTTTAAAGACCAAAGTTACTTAAAGAATGGTTCGATTATTTTATGTACTTCAAAAACATATCAACAGACCTGACCCAGCTATTTATCAGTAGAAGCTAGAGTAGGTAGTATTCCTTTTTTCTTGGTTACAGGAATTGAATTCAGGTCCTTGAGCTTGCCAGGCAAATGTTGTGCCACTGAACTATATCCCAGTCTGAGTAAGTAGTATTCCTTAAGAAATAAACATGAAGAACGTACGATGTAATCTTGCTGCTATGTACTTAAATGCATCTAGAATTATTGAATATTTCAATTGGTATTCAATGAAGCCTTAGTTTTTGAGATTTCTCTAAATCCAATTCCCAGCACTCTGCATGGCCTGAAGTGAATAACCTTGCAATATTACACTTCAAGTAATTTTCTCATTAATAATATAACACATGCTTTTAATCAGTAGTACAAGAATCCAGATTAATTTTAATTTCTGGGGACCAGAATAACCTGAGACAAAGGGAATGACCAGGAACAGCTATGAAGGTAGGTAAAACAGTCATCCATCATTTGCAAACTGTAAATTACACATGCCACAAAGCCTTGGGCACAAACAACCAATATTTTCATATTTTTTCACATTTCTTTTCAGTTGTTGCGTTTTTTTTTCTCTGAAATGTGTCTTGCAGACTCAGGAAGGCCATCTTCAGTAGTGTGGGGTTTTTGTTGCACCAGGGATTGAACTCAGGATCTTGTGCTTAGCAGGCAGGCGCTTATGCTGCTGAGCTATCTTTCTGGCAAAGACCACCTTCAGAAGGTCTGCTTCCCACGAGTGAAGATATACTGGGCTAGGAAAGCAACCTCGCTCCTGAGAGGCCTACAACTCTTGTGGGTGGCCTCAGTAAAAAGTTATTAGAATGCAAGGCAGTGTCAGAATGCCCCACCTAAACTTAACCTTCCTTCCTTTCCCATTTCATCTCCTTCTTTCCCCTAACATAATTCTGAAGCATTTATTCCTGCCTTGGTGATTTTTCTAGGGAAATGTGAACTAACATAGTCACCACTCTGCTGAGCCAGGGAAATACTGGCCTCCCTCATTCCACGCAGCGCTTCTACCCTTCTCTCTGTACAACTAACAGTGTTAAACGCAGAAGGTAGATCATGCCACAACCTGGCTTGCCCTGCACTCCAAGCTTTCCATGATCCTTGACCCAAACTTTCCCCTCACTTCACCAGGAGTTCTGCACAGATGACCTCTTCTCAGAGACCTCACCTCCGCAGAGACCCTCTGGTCTTCCAATGTGCGTTTTCATCAGATTTTATTTTATTCACAGCACTCTTCATGGCCTATTATATACACTAAGCCTCACTATGACTCATGTATTATCTATTCCTTCTTTAAGAATGAACACCCCATGGAGCCAGGGACTTGGCTACCTTATACTGCTTTATTTCCACTCAGTAGAACCCTGCCTTCCTTGGGGTAGAGGCTCAATAAATACCTGTAGGATGTGTGAGTCAGAACGAACACACTGTTTTTAATGACCAATAAAAAAAAATAAAGAAACCATATTTGTCACATAGACATCTCTTCCCCTAAAGAAAAGTGTTCCTGTTTCTATTTTCAAACAGCATCAGACCTTAGTTTTGCATGATCAGTAATGACAACTGAGATGGTATTTCATAACAACAAATTGCAAAGATAGCACGAACACATTATTAGTCCTTGTGGTTCTTAGAACATTGCTTTTCACTAGTAAAGGGGAAGGAACAAAATTTTACTGGAAAATGATAAACAATCTTACAATTTAATTTAGCCATAAGCCTTGGAAAAACCAACTAGTTTTCCAAAAGCAGATACCTAAAGGATTTTCTGGAGCAGAGTTAGCTTCATGGCCTCTTAGTGCTTCTGGATACTAAGAGTCCTTTAAAGACAGAAGTGCAGCTACTGTTAATAACATCAGAGTGAACCTATTTCTTTTCCTGCTGTCTGTTTGTCAAAGACACCAAGAACTGCTGGGATGGATATTTTAAGTGCATATGAATTTTTAAGCCATCATAGAATAAAGGAAATAGAGACAGTAGCCACAGAGATAAAGATCAATTTGAGAGTTAAAGATTTAGAGACTTCCTTCTTTTATAAAACAAAGCCCTGTTATCAGTCATTTCAATATATCATACCTTTTTGTACCTTTACCCATTTAGAGGAAATAAAAAGTAGGGAAAATAGAAAAGACAGTTTAAAAAAATCATATCCATGGCGTTCTATGCTTCCTCTATCTCCCTCAACTCCTCAGTCCACCCAATTATTCCCTGTGTCCAACACAGACAGTCAATCTGTGGAAAACAAGATCCTTTTGCATTTAGCCACTTTACAAAAATCCTATTGCCTTCATCTAAGCTCTTTTCCAACTCTATTTTTTTTTCCTGTCATCTTTTTAAAGCAGAAGCTGCATATCATGCCAGAGCCCATGTATCAAAAAGATAACAGAGGCCGGCCCGACATCTCAGTGGATTAAAGCACCTACTTAGGCAGACAGAGGGGCTGGGGTTCAATCTCTGGTCTGCCATTCTGGCCCCGCCCCTGGGGCACAAATGAGACTGGGCATGGTGGCTTGCACCTGTAATCCCAGAACTTGGGAGGCTGAAAAACAGGAAGGACCACTAGAAGTCTGATCTGCGTAGTGAGACCTTATAGGCCCTGTACTAAATATATTTTTTTAAAAATCCCAGAAAACACATTTTCATTTCTACTGCCTCAGAGCCTGGGACTTCTGCTCTCCTATAAAATCTTTCCTTTTTGGGGGTTCATGAGAATTCTTTAGTACTTGTATTGGTGATCCTGACCCTTGAACAGCATTGCATTTATCAGAAACTTACTACTTTGCTGTGTCTTCTGATAAGACCCAATACTATCCTGTGTTATGCAGCCTACAATTTTCTCGTTCTAACTTGGCCTCCTGCTTCAATCATTGGGCTCGAGCCACACCCTGACCCTCTGTTTCCCATTCCATGGTCTCGAGCCAAAAGGAATATTGACCAGTTCCTTCACTCAGGCAAAGCTTCACCCAGCATCTATGTCCTCGATGGACATGAGCACTGTAAGTGTGGATAAGAAAAACAGAGTGTCTGTTCTCACAGGCCATATCTTAGCACAGGGATAACACTGAAAAATACTCGCAAAGTAGTGATGCTGCCTAAGGAAGGGAAGTGTAGAGAATGACTGGGAAAACATGGCTGTAGACCGCTGGATTCTTGAGGTTAACGAATTTTTTAGAATTTTCATTCCTTATTCCTATTGCATATGTTCTATAATCTTATCAAGACATTTGGGATCTCTAACATTGTTATTTCCTCTCAAGTTATTAACCCATCTTCCACATCCATAGCAGATGCATGAAGAATTATTTCAAACAATTCTCTTCCTTCCACTTTCTCCCACATCCTGCCTGGCAAGTCTTCAATCTTGAATCAAGCCAAATCATTTTACCTGGGCTCCTAAGCCCTTGTAGGAAGAGAACATATGATACCATAAAGGCTTCATATTTTGTATCTCCAGCCTTGTTCAGACCTTTACAATCAATCTTCTTCATATTTCTAAGCAGCCTTGTTTTTGCCTATGACCCAGAACATCTATTTTAATCTCTTCCCTCTGTTCAAGCTCATGAGTCTACTACTGGTCTCATTTTGTGCCACTTCAGAGGCACAAGTAGAAGCCATCACTCACTTGTTCACTGGCTAATTTGTCCAGCAAAGATGTGTCCATGAGCAGGAGATATCTGAGCATGGATGCAAAAGCCCAGATAGAGGCAGGCCAGCCCCGGGTAGAGGAGTGAAGAGACTGCCAGTACCCAGGCACAGGCTTGTGGCATGTCCAGAAGTTGGGGGAATCATGGTGAAGGAGGGAGGCAGGCAGCAACGTAGTCACTGCAGCCAGATGGCAATGGGACTTGCAGGCTTTTGTAAGAATTCAGCTTTCACTCAGAGACAAATGGAGGTCACTAGAGGGGCTCAACAGAAGATCAGATAGAAATTCCACAAGACATTACCCTTCACTTTAAGCTCTACTGCTTTGCTTTCCACTGCAGTGTTTCAGTCCTTTTCTAGGCAGATCCACTTCTGCTCTGGACTGAAGTTGCTGCTGTGCCACTGGGGGCTTTGCTTCAGCAGGTATTCTATTGGGCCTGGGCTTTAACCTCTGCCTCCAAGAAGCTTGTATTAGGAGCACGAAGCCACCCTCACTTCTCAGCGTCCCTCCTCTTTCTCTACTAGATCTTCTCTTTTTTTCTCCTTCCCACTATATATTTATAAGACCTTTTTCTCTTTCCTGAGTCACTTCTTCACCTTTTCCATTAAATCACTCATCCATCCAATGAAACTTGTAAATACATATAATGCTAGGAACCATGTTTCATATCATTAATATCTAAGTTATGCATTTGTATTTAAGTTTAAGTCTATGTATAATTCTTTTTAGTTGTGGTATGCAGTAAATAAATGATCCTAAGAGCTAGATTATACAGACCTAATTCATGAAAGTATTGCACTTCATCTTGAGAGGTCTTACAAATATAGCAGATAATATGAAAATGACTAAAAATTTCAGAATTATTTCTGATTCAAATAATTTCAAATGAAATAGTCCAGGCTGGGTAACTTGGCAAATATATAGTCAGGTTCTCTTAGATATTTCATTATTGTCATCACTTTCTTTTTTTATTATCGCTTTCTTTCTTTCTTTCTTTCTTTCTTTCTTTCTTTCTTTCTTTCTTTCTTTCTTT
>NDGN011540369.1:0-11424 GCA_002564285.1 Tympanoctomys barrerae | reverse complement strand
AAAAAAAAAAAAAAAAGAGGGAAGGAGTGACTAGGACTTTGAGTGGTGAGCAGGAGTCTGACAAATTTGGAAGAAAGATCCCTTGAGGCATGGGGTGGGCAAATCAGAGCACAGCAGAAGCAGAGAGAAGGCTGGCACCTTGGGTCTCCAGTGGGGCTGGAACAGGGGGCTCCCTGTAGGCCAGCGGGAGCTGCCAAGCGAGTTCATGCGGGGAGGCCCGCCTCAGGTTTTTTTGCACAGGTATGCCTGAGTGGTAACCACAGTCCTCATCTCTCACCTGGCCTTCATAACCATCTCCAGTTGGGACACTCTGTGCCTTTCTCAGTTTCTGCTCATGTGATCTTTCAAATGTATACATGAGATTATATCATTTGTCCAGTTCTAATTCCCAATTGCTTCTCACTGTGCTTCACACAAAAATCATAATTCTTTTTCATTGCCTAGTAGAATGGATGTTATCCCTGAGGCTGAACTTGGCGGCCTAGACAGCATCTCCTCACCTGTGACACTGAACCTTCCTGTTCCTTGGGTATGTGAAGCTCACTCTCACCTCAAGGTGCTGCACCCACTTTGTCCCCTGCATAGTAAACTCCCCTTGCAGGTCACCACACAGCCTGCCCCCTCTGGGTTCAGCTCAATGAAGCCATTCCTTCCTCATCTTGTGGCACCAGCTTCCCTTTTCATGCATCCCAGGCACTCTGCCATATTTGTTTCCTTTATGGAATGAATCAGATGGTAGCTCAGCTCTGTTTGTTACTTCAAGAGAATGGATTATTTAGTAAGTGTTACTGTGGAAATTGATTGCTTATATGGGGGAAAAAATTAAAGTTAGATGCCCTACTTCATACTATACATCAAAATTCCCCAGGAAAACTATTTGTCTGAATATAAAAAGAAAAACAGTGAAGTTTTTGAAAAACATATTTTCATGACCACTGGATAGAGAGCATTTATTTATCTGAGGCCAATATTTCTACTAACTGAAAACAATATCCACCAAATAAAAGATTAACAAACATGATAGCAATAAAGTTAAAACTCTGTTCATGGAAAAGCAGCACAGAGTGAAAAAATGTCACTACCTTGATGCACATTATTTTCCAATCAATCAACAAAAGTTTTAGTCATTAGAATAATTAAGGAACTCTTGAAAATTAAGGTGAATAAGAAAACAATTCAATAGGAAATGCGTGAAATGTAACGACAGAAACTTCATGGAAAAAGAAACATGAACAGGCAATTGAAAGAACACACAATCTTAGTGGCAAGGTTAAATAGTTCTAATAGTTCTAATATCATAGAGAAAACTTTTTTAAATCACTAGATGGGCAAAAATTCAGAAAATCTGACATAAGTTTTGATGAGAATGCAGAGCAGTAGAAATCTAACACAGCAAGGGAGTGTGACTTGAAGCAGTTGCTCCCCGCGTGAGGATGACAGTGGTGTACACATCCCACTCCTGCTTCCCTGGCCCCAGAAGCACTGGCCAAGTAGGTAACTGTTGCCTGTGTGCGCACTCACGGATAGCCCAGGCTTCCCACCTTTCCACGCCCCGGGTTTAATTGCGCTCACAAAGGCCCGCCCCCATGACTTGAAGCGTCCCATTGGCAGTCACAAAGGCCAAGGAGCTCCAGGTTACAGCCACAATGCAGCCTCCCCTCTCCCCCATTGTGCCCAGCGGCCACAGTGGTCGCTGAGCAGTCGGGGGCCTTACATATCTCATACGCACAGCCAAGTGGGGGAACAATGTGACAAATTATGAACAAGCTCCGAGCAGAGGCTGTGGAATTCCTCCTTTTGTCAGCTTCTGTCACGTGTCAGCTGGGCCATTGGGTAAGGGGGGAGGAAACAAAGTGGGGGATGTTACTGGAGCAGGAGGCCAGCCTAGGGCTTGGGGCAGCTCTCTCCCTCGCTCTCATTTGCAATGACTTTTATTCCAACTCTAGTTTTTCCTTTTAAATCCAAGTATTCTATCTAAACATTAATACTACTCAGTTCACTCCTAAACAAAATAATCAGGCAAATATTTTTGTAGTCTTTTTCTCTCCAGAACCAAACACAAAACAGCTCTAGTGACACTAATGATAAAACTTGGGCGTAACACTTCCTTTCTCTTCCCAGTGCCTCAATTTCCTTGTCTGTTAAGAATAATATGACAATAAGAGGACCTATTTCATTCATCATAGGATCAAATATCTATAATAAAAGGCTTGGGACAGTCTGGAATGTAGCCTTAAAATATGTGCCATTGTTATCTTTATAATTATTTTAGTACTGGGGCCTCATACACACTAGGCTAGCAGTCTACCATTGAGCTATATCCTTAACCCTTATTACTATTGTTACAGTATAAGCAAAAATATACACGTAATGAACCACTCTTCTCTTTCCTCTCCTATGACCTCCTTGCTTTTTAGCAGGTTATTCTAAGAAGGGCCACCACTGTTTTTTGTTTGTTTGTTTGTTTGTTTTTTGAACCTTATCAGGCAACAGGCTCAAAGATTCTCTGCAAGGCTCTGCTTCCAACAGAAGATGGAATCCCACACTAGGATCATTGATGCCCAAGTGAATTGACTTAAGAATGCTACCTCACAGGGACGGAAGGGTTTCTCCCAAGTTAGCTCCTCAAGTGTTGTTAGGAAACAAGTTTCATGTTTTCTTAGGATAAGGAGAAAATCATCCCCTATGCAAAGGACTCCAGAGCACATCATTAATCATTGTGGTGTTCCACGTACAAATCCTTAAGCTAAAGGTAGCCCTTTCTTTTTAGTCAATACCTGTTTTTGCAAGGTCCTTACCAAATTCTTAATTGCAGTGATTTCTTTTCTTTTCTCTTTTGCTGAAGAGGCATTAAGAAAAGTCACACCTTTTGCTGATATAGCTCTAAGTAGCTTTTATTTGATAGTGAACACTTTGAGACCCAAGCCAGAACACATCCACAAATTTGCAAATTCTTCACAAACCTTAGGGAAGTGAAAGAGGAAGGAGAAATCAAAGGTTAGACTTTCTTGTTGAGCACTAGATATCTAGAAAAAAACTTTTTAAAATAGCTGAATAGAAAGAGTAGAACAAAGTGCTGTGTTTTTGTTACTATTATTCAAGGTTGGCTTTGAACTTGAAATCCTTCTGCCTCAACCTCCAGAGTGGTTGGGATTATAAGTGTATTTTGCAGAGCAAAATGATAGCTCCTGTCTTTCTCCTAAGGTTTAGAATAATTACTTGTGAGTTGGGAGCAATTAATAGAATTTCTTTATTCTTTCTTGGTAAGACTTTGTGTGTGTGTGTGTGTGTGTGTGTGTGTGTGTGTACCAGGACTCAAACTCAGGACCTTGCACTTGCCAGACAGGTGCTTATGCCACTGAGCCATTATGAATCAATCATCAGGAATCAGTTATCACTAATCAATCGAGCTTGCACTCTCTAACCTCCGGGTCTAGTCTAGGTTTAAAATCCTTCTCAATATAGAATTCTTGGTAAACACTACCAGGCATTTACAGAGACTCAGAAAGTCGAGTTTAGCATCCTTCTAAGCAAGGGCAAGTGGCATGAGTGAGCAGACTCAGACTTGAACATGAGCAGAGGTTCACTGCTGGCCCTGAAGAACAGAGGCAGATGAGTAGGGTGGGCCTCAATGCTCACATTATGTATAAATATTGGGATATGGGCAAAAGAACAAGATTAGAAGTTCCAGCTATATTTCTGATAAATCTTTGCTCATTTAAAGCCAAATGGGTTGAACTATAAGTCACTCTGCAAACTACCCTCAATGCTATACATTTCACGATGCTATTGGTTGAGCTGAGGATGAGAATTTTACTGGAACAGCAGGATGTGACCTCCGAATTGCATTTGCAGTGTCCTTGAACAAAGCCAGGCAGAGTCCTGTACAGGGTGAAGAGTGGATCTTCCTTTGGAGACTAATTTTGTGGTTTTGTGGTGGTCACTCATGTTACCATTTACCCTACATCTCCCTTTAAAAACTCAGTGAGGGGGAGCCTTTGAGATAGCTCAGTAGACTAAGCACTTACTTAGGCAAGGGCAAGGACAGGGGTTCAATCTCAGCACCACAATCCATGGCAGCCCCACACCTAGGTGGGCTGAGCAGGCCATAGAACCCCAGAGTGGTGGTGCATACCTGTAATCAGCACTGGGGAGGCTGAAAATAGGAGTATCACTACAAGGCTGAGCTCCTTAGTGAATCCCTGTACCAAATACAAAAACAAAAGCAAAACAAAACAACACCACCAATAACAACAAAAACTCTCAAGGAGGGGAATTTTTAGCCAGGAAAACTGTTGTCTCCTCCTCAGTGTGATCTGCAGGAGCTCAGAGCTTTGGTCTCTGTCCTTCTTGCCACACATCACTGGAGTGGGCTAAGGTTGGAATCTGATGCAAAAGCCACTTTGATACCTTTCAAGGAAAAGCACATATTCTCTTTCTTCTTCTCATTTCCCCATAAAACATCTCCTTGTCCTCCATGTTCAATAAGACAAGTCGTTTTCATGGCCACTGAGATGCCTCCAGACCATAGGTGCTAATCTACACCAGAAAGTGAACTATCAAGAGGGCTGTAGGATTGTGATAAACCTGAAGCATGTCTCCTGAGGCTGCAATGTGGCTCAGTGGCTGTACAGCCCAGTGTGCACAAGGCCTTGAGTTTGAGCTCCAGTAATGAAAAAGAGAGAGAGAGAGAGAGAGAGAGAGAGAGAGAGAGAGAGAGAGTGAAGAAACAACCTCTCTTTTCCACAACTGCGGAGCGCTCTTTTCCATCTCTAATAAAATCTCCTTCACCAAAATATGACTACTTTTATTTTTTGCCATTCACACACTCTTTATAGATCCATCTAAGAAACAAACCTTGCAAGTAAAAGAATCCGGGCACCAGGCACAAGTATATTGACGTCAAAATTATTAGGCCACTTCCCTCCCACTTCCACATTCCAAAGGAGATTATTAATTGTCCCCAGAGAAAAAGTCCAACTCAAAAAAAGATCCCCAGTTGATAATGTTAATCCCGCAGAAGCAGCAATTGCTTCTCCCTGACTGCCAGATCAATGAGAACATGAAGCCTGAGTGACAATTCAGAAGTTATCACTTATAGAAAACACAGCTGCCACCTCTAACTCTGGATAAGGATTTTATTTTATTTTAGGAAGGTGAAGATGTGCTCTTTTTTATTTGGCTTGAAATTACGAGGTGTAGAACCTTTTCTTTCTTCCTTGCTCTCATATGGAAGCTTTCACGCCAAATTCTGTTTCCCAACAACAGGAGAAATCACTGCCCTCCGTGCAGGGCCGGGGGTCCCCCACCCCCGAGCTTTTGTGTCTGCTGGAGAGCTTGGACAGTACCTTGGCAGACCGCATTCAGCAATTTTATCCCGCTAGTCACAGCCTTCAAGGAATAAATATCTAACACCTTGTTCCCTGTAGCGGTTCAAAAGCCATTGTCACTGGGCTACACTGGTGGTTTAAAAAAAGACTATAATTCATATGCAAAGTGGAGGAGGATTTTCATGATTTCATAATAAAATGTTGAAACGCTTTGATCTGGAGTTGTTAGGAGGTGTGAAACACTGCCCCTGAAACAGACAGATATTTGTGTAAGCATCCTTTCTGTATTGCCAGTGCAGAATAATAACATATCAAAGCCCCAACTTACCTCATCTGCCTGGTACAGCCAAGGCATAAATAAAGGGGAACAATGGAATTACTATTACTCACTCTCTGAGAGCCAGCGACATCACTGTATCCTTTATAATTGCTGGCAAGAAGATTAATGTTTTGTTAAATATCAGAGCAAGGTCACAAGGGGGTTTGCAGGCCTGTCTAAACATCTAGTCTTTAAGCTCCTTCTCTCTCACTTGCCTCTTTTTTCCCTCTTTGCGGAAATGAACTTGTAGCATTTCCTCTAATTATGGTGATTTTTGCTTCTGAAAGCAGGCCCACATCATCACCTCACTCCACACATGCTCACACACGTGCAAGCACACACGCACATCTTCCCTAAATGATATTTGGGGACAGGATTGATTTAGCTGCAGCATATGGGCAATGTTGTTATGAGACGGCCTTGCCCTTTGAGCCAACATGGATAATTCATTGCCTGTCACTGTGAACCAAAGTAAGGAGCTTGTGCCAGAGAGATCGACTTTATTGGGGTCCTCATGGGGCTCCCTCCGAAAAGGCTGCCACCATCATTCGCTGTGCTTCTGTTATGCTTAGCTTGTATGCCTGTCCATACAGATGTTTCCAACAGCAAACAGTTCATGACCCAGAAAGAACAAAATATTTTGGCTTTCCCTGCCTTTCAGCACCTGTTTAAACCAAAGGGCCTTCAAGTCTCTGTGCAAAGATCAGAAGGCCCAGCCAGCAACTGGACAGAGGCCACTTCATGGTGGGGCCAATCTTGCAATGGGGTGGCAAGCCCAAGTCCCTGTATGCAATGACCCTTGCTGTCTTAATTCTCAGCGCTGTTAGAGGAAGATAAACAGTGGGTCCCAAGAAAGATCTATCATTTTCATACCAGGAATTTCACACGTATCTGGCAATCTATTTGTGCCACATCAGAGATTAACCCAGGTCTTTCATGGCCACCCCTCCATCCTTTATCCTACAGTGCTCAAGGTATAACCCGATACCATACCTTGAATTCAGCGCTGAGCTCTAGCCATTTGTCATTTGTGACTATCGTAGACTTTGAAAGTTCTTCTGGATTGAATAATCAGAGTCTGACTAGGGATGGTGGGTGCCTCTTTACATTTCCTCAAAGGGAGCAAATACCAACACTTAGAGAGCTTGGGAACAACGATCTTGCAGTAAGGCTAAGAATACAATAGGAAGGGCTGAAGGGAATCTCTCACCTCTGGCAGAGCCTGAAAAGGACAAAATCTCTGGAAGCTGCACTGGCAGGCGGATACCTTTTAAACAGACCTTCTACTCACCACTCCATATTTCTGCCCTGGACAAAGGATTTTTTAATTGAAGCTACAGTTTTAAGGAGATCTGCTTATTTGTTTGTTTTTCTTCCTTGCAGCTCAAGGGAGAATTAAGAAGTAAAAGAGACAGATTGGAATGAAGGTGGGTGTAAGAGGCAATTAGATGTGAAAGGGAGGATGTCCTGACTTTGAAGACCTGCCTCAGCTTCTCGAATCTCAGCAACAGCTGGAGCACAGAGCTGCAATTACCATATGCCCTCTGGTTTCAGCATGAAATGGAAGCAAAGATGCTCCATGAGTATGGATGTATGCATTTCATGTGTTCCATAGGCCGTGAAGGAGTATGTGAGAAGTCAGTGAGTGGATGGATGGGGATGTATGGGTGGATGAGTGGATGAGTTGGTAGATGGCTGAATGGACGGATGATTATAAAAGGATTCAACACAAGGTAAAATAAGCAACTATTATTCAACTATACCATGACCTACTATCCAATTCTGTTTCACCACATCTTTATAAAAATAATATTTTATTGAAGCACAGCTATGACCATTCATTTATGTATTGTCTATTTTCACAATCTAACAGAGTTGAAATATCATTACTGAAGAAATATGTGGTCTTCAAAGCCTCCGATGTTTGTTATTGGGTTCTTTATGGAATACGTTCACAACCTCATGAGCTACATTTTCTGAGATTGCATGTAGTTGCCACTTTTTGCATTGTTATTGATTGTGATGGTCCATCTCAATTGCCAGCTTGACTGGTTGAGAGGTGCCAAGGAAACACATAAAGCACAGCTTTGCCTATGTCTGGGTGAGTCATAGAGTGCAGTCTTGAGGACCATGTCTGTTCATTTACTCCTTCTCTACCTTTTTCTCTCTCTCTCAGTTTCTGGAATGTTATGAGTTGACCAACTTTGCTCCACTATGCCCTTCTGCCATAGTATTTCTGCCTTGAATCAGCCAAGGATGGACTGAGATTTCAGATAATATAAGCCAAAATAACGCTTTTCTCCATTAAATTATGTATCTGGTATCTGGTTATAGCAATAGAAAGACAACTTATATGCTGACAAAATGAACAAAGGATAGGCAGATGCTATGACTTGGACATTGTTTACATACATCCCCAGGGGTTCACATGTAGGAAGGTGGTGCAATTTTGGAAGATAGTGAAACCATGAGGAGGTGAAGCTTAATGCAAAGAGACTGGGTCATTTGGCATTGCTCTTGGAAGGAATTAGCATAGCTCTGCTGGGATCCCTGGGTAGACCTCTCCCAAAGGTTGTTGTAACAGAACAAGTCTGGCCAGTCTTCATACTCTTGGTTTCTGTCTCACAAGGTGGTCTCTCCCTTTTGCACACATTTCTTCCATGATGCCATGCATCATCAAGTAACTTAGCAGGGGGTGGGAGGGATTATCACTAGATCTACTCTACACTGTTTAGACTTTCAGCCTCCAAAACTGGACGTTAAATAAACATTTTTTCCTCTACAAATTACCCAGCCTTAGGTAGTTTATAATAATAGTAGAAAATTGACTAACATAGCAATAAAATCATATCACGTACTCTTTTGCACTAGTAGACATGCTTAGCCATAAGAAACGGAATAAGCATATTTTGGTAGAATAAGGGCAATAAACCAAGCCAACCATGTCATCTGGGACTCAGTTGAACAAATGATAATCTTTTCCAATGTAGAATAAATAAAAGTCAGTGGGATGGAGTTTTTGAGCTCCTACAAGGTATACACAAAACAATTGCCATATTTAGGGGATTTTAATACTAAAGTTAAAGGGATCTTTCTGATGTTGTTTTCAACTATATGCTTTTTTTCATGTGATCACATTCATTTCAGAATCTAAGAAGCCATCCCCATGATACCTCATACTCATATAACCTTCACTTATAAATATGATGAGCACTATTGTTCGTGTCCCCCAAAGTATGCATGTTGAATCCTTTCCTCCTGCTTGGCTGGGAGAACTACATCACTTTGCTTCCCATGATCTGACAGGAGCAAGAAAACAGCAGCTAAGATAAGATTAATCTAATTTTGTGCCCCTTAGACATGTCAAGAATGAGTATAGAGCAGGTTGGTAGCTCTCCATTATCTGCTTTAGGTCCAACAACACCAGCAGATTGGCGGAAAGGTAACAACAACACACAAATTTGGCAAAGAAAGCATAGCTATTAGAAGCAAACATGTAGAGTCTAACTCAGTGCCTTAGACAGTAATGCTACATAAACTTGGAAAAATTTTGCCCTCTCAGGAAAGAAAGGAAATGGAAGCAATGAAGGGTTGAAGGTAGATATGCAAAGAAGGTAGATTCTATTATTCATTGTATTGTAATGGTCACATTCTGCTTAATATAATGTTGTTTAGTCAAATCTTCCCCAAATATATTGACTATTGAACTCTAATCTTCTTTTCATGTAAGAAAAGTTATGTGATACTTGGAAATAAGGCACAAAGTTTGGCAGGGTATTCTTTATCAATTATGGTGCAAAGGCTATTCAAAGACTGGCCAAGGCAATGCTGTGTAGTATAATGTTTTTCATGATGAGCGCATTCTGTGTTATTTACTGTGGCAACCATCAGCTGCATGTGGCTACTGAACACTTGACATGTGGTTAGCAAGGATGGAGGGACAAATTTCAATTTACTAATTTCTAATTTATATGAACACTTATTAGTCTAATAAAGATCACGTTAAATAATATGGATTTGTTGGCATACTCTTAGTTTATCTTATTTTATTTCCCAGACTTACTGAAGTCCATATGCCCTCTGGTGCCCTCAGATCTTTCCAGCTACCTCCAGGGTCAACCCCTAACCTAACAACTAACTAAGAGGTTCCTGACCTTGAGAACATTTTCAGGTCACTGCTCAAGGCTGAGGTTGTTCTGACTGGTTGTGAAGTTTACTCTCAGTTGTTATCTTAGCTAGGCCACAGGATACCCACAGAGGTAATTAATCATTATTTTTGAGTGTCTCAGTGAGGGTGGTACCAAAAGAGATTAGCTTTGGAATTGGTGAGCTGAGTAGAGCAGATGGCCCATCCCAATGTGGTGGGCATCATCCAGTCCACCAAGGCCCTGAAAAGAACAAAAGAGAAAGGAAGTAATTCACTCAGCCTGGCTAATTCATAAGCCAGGACTATGACCTTCTCTTGCCTTCACCACTCCTACTTTGTAGGCGTTTTGTCTGGTACCTAGATGTTCCCTCAAAGTGTCAAGCAGTCAGGTGGGGCACTAGTGAGGTGGCTGGATTATGGGTGTGTGATGCCAGATTTGGCTGTTATACTGAGACTAATGGGGGTATATGATAACTAAATTAGCTTAGCATACTTCTGGGTATGGATAATGGAAGGCCATCCTGGATGAGGGTGGCACCAATCCATGGGTTTATAGCCTGGGTGGAATATAAAGGACAGGCTGCTGCTGCTGCTGCTTCTTTGCTAGCTAGCTGACTGGCTGCATCCTGCCTGCTCTGCCATGGACTGTTTCTATTCTCTGTTACGCCCCACTCCCCGCCATGCTATGCTGCTCTCCTACATTGGAGCTAGCCAACTACAGTCTGAAACCTCTACAGATTATGAGATGAAATAAACCTTTGCTCCTTTAATATGTGAGTGTTGATTATTTTGTACCAGCAATGAGAATGTGACTAAGACAGCAGAACATCAGTCTCTGACTAGAGTCAACACCATGTACACCAGGGATCTGCTCTCAGACGTTCTGACTCTATTATGGCATTGGCTTTCCAGAGGCTCCAGAGTGCAGATGACAATCTAGAGGCTTCTCTGCCTCCATGCTCACAGGAGCTAATACTGCATAACAAGTGATTGTTGGTTCTATTTCTTGTCCAACAGGCACTCACTGAGGGCCTGGTCGCTGGAAGCCTCGGTCACTGCTGCTGTCCTCTCATCAGCTTCCACTGCGCTACTGAGTCACCAGGTAGCAACCTTGGGAGTGGGGTCATAGCTTCTCAGGATGATGGTAAAGTTAGAAGTTCTGAAATCAAAAACTGCATCAGCATCTGGGCTCTCTGATTCGCTATGTGTATTTGGAAATGTTTCTTGGCTTTTCTGGATCTTGATTTCTATAATGTGGAAAAAATAAGAAGAAAACCTGTGATAAGGATGTGAATAAATGGACCCATTTCTACCACTTGCAAAGAGAAAGCCTCCAAGTACAAGGTGGACTTACTTATCCTTACTCCAGATACCTTTCCACCCAGTTCCCTCACTGAGTTAATGACTGCCTGTGTTAGGCAGCTTTCTGCTACTATAACAAAAATCAGACATTATCAGCTCATAACAAAATATAACATTTGTCTGAGCTCACAGGTTATTTATTTATTTATTTATTTATTTCATTTTAATGAGAAAATAATGAAATTGGGCCAGGGAGATGGCTCAGTAGAATAAGTGCTTCCCTGGTAGGCACAAGGGCCTGAGTTCAATCCCCGTTCCACCCAAAA